>CAEGAG010275615.1:0-64508 GCA_903067065.1 Brachyrhaphis terrabensis
CTTTAAAAAAAAAACCCGGGGATGCCCGGGACAGGACGTGAAATACGGACATGTCCCGGGAAATACGGACGTTTGGTGACCCTAATTCTGTAGAAAAAAAAACCGGCTCCCAAATAGGATCCTAAAACGGCTCCCATTGTGGAGCCGGTTCACTTCAAAGAGCCGGCTCTTAGAGCCGGTTCGTTCGCGACCGACACATCACTACTTTATAGTAGATGTGAATCAGAGCCCTAGAGTGAACAGTGGACAATCATTTGTCCAAGAAGATGTGATATTAATTAAATTTTTTATTAAAAAAAGATTCAAATTGTATAATTTGTACATACTCCACAAATTACAGGCTCAGCAAGGAAACCAAGGTCTCCAGCTCATTCAAGGCGATCCCTGTTGGTCCTGTCCTGATCATCTCAGCGACTTGTTTCCAGAATCTTGTTCTTTTAGACATAATCAATATGTCTAAAAGGTTTAGTGGAGAAAAACTACACTGGCAACAAGCGCAACTTGCTTTGGTAATACCAAGAACCAGACCACTCTTAAAAATAATCCAGCTGCCCCATACTCCTACAACACCCCACCCACAAAATACCTCTAGAGACGTGGACATAAGACTCCTCCTGATCTAGAAAACACATGTAGACCACAAAACAAAGTTCTCATAACCCCCATCAGTAGGCCAGGCTCACTATTAGGACAAAGGCCACTCTGCTCTTGACTTTTATTTCCCCAACATACAATTTTTCTAACCCTGGTTGCATAAAAGATTTTTATACATGACCTGCATCCAATCATCAAGCTCTGCTGTGTCTGTTCTCTATAAGAATCCTGGCTTAATGGACCTTACCAGTGGTTTAGTTCTTGGGAACTTTTGATTCCCTCCTTTTTTTTAGAATTCCCGAAATAACATAACCCTTTCCAGGGATTTAAACCACGGATTTGCATATGCACTGTTTTAAATGGATAGGAATGTTCAGTATTTGAAACACTAAAACCCAGCCCTGACGGCAGAATCTTTCAGAGTTTTTAATAAGTCTTTTTCCTGCTTTGAACTCTTGAATTTGGCTAAAATGTTCTTTTTCCTTAGCTGCTTGAGTCATGGCAGGAATGTGAACCCCTCAGTGCAGTGCTATGGAGAGCTCACCTATCTGTGTACACTTTTTTAGATTGCTGTTTGATTTGCTCACTTTTCTCTGCCCTTCTACCTCTGTAATTCACTAAAAGAATCACGGTTTTGATGAAACATCAGGAGATGTAACAGACGTCTACTTTTTGATCCTTGGGAGATGGTCTGACATCAGTGAGTCAATGGAAGGAGAGATGCAAAAATCATTTTTACCTGCAATTTGCTGCACTAGTTTAGTAAAGTAATGAGCCATACATAATTAGTACTTGATACGTAGCATTTTCAGAACTGATGGAGATGATGGACAAAAATCTGGGAATTAGTGAGTGAGTACAAACAGGAATCCTGCATGGTTTCATGTTGACCTTTCCTTAGTTTTAGTCTGAGTCAGGGCTTCTTCTCAGAGTGTGATCTATTCTTGCTTTAAAGCTTGACATTGGCTCGACCTGGGTGCAGCGACCTTGGATGTAGGGGAGGAAGTGAGGAGTCTGTGCTGCAGGAAAAGACTCTGGCTCGTGCAACTCAGAGCGGGGCTTTAATCTCTGCTGGACTGTCAGAAGGCTTTGACAGTGTGCAGGCCCCAATTAGGTTGCACGATTGAGCTAGGGGATTTGTACTTCCTCTGGTCTTTTTTTGAGGGTGGATTCACACTAACCCCATTTAGTCTTGTCTATAACATCAGCGTGTTTGACTAGAAAGTCCAGTTTGTTTGGGAAGTGTGAATGTTTAATCAAACATTGATGTGGACCAAAACAAAATGAACTCTGGTCCATCCAACTTCAACTTTGGTTTACTTCAACCAAAGTTGAAGTAAACTTTGGTGTGGTTCAAATGTGGATGCAAGTGGACCGGAGACTGCTCCAAAGCAGGAAGTAGACTATTGAGCAGGGAATTCTGGGTAAATATAACCAAAACAAACCTGCTAGAAGTAAGTCTTTTACCAATGAAAAAAGAGGAATCCTACAACCAATAAAATCTGCCACTTCATTTTTGATAAAATTGTGTGAAAAAGAAAGTTGCTCTCTTGTCTTCAGAGGTTCCCAATCAGAGTCAACTGGACTATCAAGTGTGAAAACACCGTTAGACTGTCTTCAACTTGGACTCACCAAAACTTAACCTCATCTTCCATTTCCTTCATTACTTGGTCATTTTTCCTCCCCAATTGACCTGGTGATGCATTAAAAGCAGCCAATAACCTGATGTGATGCACACAGTCTTTCATTGACAGCAGATTTCTCTTGAAACAAGCGAGTAATGCTTGCATGATTAGCATCTACCTCTTTTTGCTTTCACGAGGGCTATGATTTATGTGTGATTTATGTGGGCGACTGTGGCGGAGTGGTAAGAGTAGTCGTCTTGCAATCGGAAGGTAGTAGGTTCGATTCCAGCTTCCTCCTGTCACATGTCGATGTGCCTCTGGGCAAGGCGCTTAACCCCAAATTGCCTACCGATCTGCGTATCGGTGTATAAATTTGTGTAAAGCGCTTTGGGTGGTCAAAAATGACTGCAAGAAAGCACTATGTAAAAAAAACAATATTATTATTATTATACACTCTCTGTGTAATGCTTCAATCTTTGCTGTTCACGCACACATGCATGCGCACCCCCCCCCACACACACACACGCAGTTTGCACAGACACACACTACTCCTCCCGAGCACAAGGAAACAATGTCGGGAAGTACATTAGCAGGACCTCCATTGTGTCTCCCCATACGTCCCTTGCTTCCTGAGCTGGCTGTGGGTGCTGCCTTGCTGTGACACACTGAAGAGTCTACTGGTCCTGAAGGTGGTGTAAAAGCTGGGGAGTGTGGTTTGATATGTCTGGAACAGGGACAGACAGATCCTTAATCCTGCAGCTTTCAAGCTTCCTAATTTGGAACCACGGCATCTCCCAGTTACTGACCTATACTCAGATTTGTGGCTCGAGTGTAGGGGGTACAGTTTAGGATCATGTCAGGGTAAGCAGATCCCAGACCAGCACATGAGGTGACTTTAGAGGGGCACAGATGGTGGGAGTCGCCAAACCTCAGGGCTGCCTGTGGCGGCCACTGTGGTTGTTTAATTGTAGCAGAAACAATAGTGGAGCAGGGAGCTGTTTATTCTAAAAGTGTGTGACCATGATGGCATTTTCACTCCAGCCCAGCCCTTCTTTTTTTATTATTTTATTTTGAATGTGTCTCTGTTTCGATGTAAAGACTTTGTGCATTGCTCTGTGTGCAGGTTTGCCACCACCCAGACTGCCAGGACCTGAACAGCAAAAGCCCCCTTCATCTGTGTGATTCATGTGACTCACGATGCCATCCAGAGAGCGCCGACAACATGCACTTTGACCGACACCCCCGATTCGACCTGCAACCTCAAGGTAGATGATTTCTTTATTTGGTACTCCATTCCCCTCCCCCTCTGCCTGGTAGGGGGATGAAGTCATCCCCCATTACCTCATGACAGGACCTTCACTGTGTAAATATCACGCATGCCAGGTCTTTATTGTTGTCTATATAAGGCAGGTGATGTCAATCATTTTCCCTTTTTGTGCCTAAGCACCCTGATCACTCACTTTAAAGACATTCTGATTGGCAAGAAGCAGCAAATGCAGTAAACTTTCAGGTGAAACCACAGAAACCTGACTTCAAACCTGACGCATGGCGCAGTTGGCTCACTCACACAAAGCTCTGACTGGTTGGTGACTTTCAAACCCTGACGAAATCTTCAACAAAGACAACCTCAGTTTCCCATCTAAACCTCTAAGCAGCGGGGAGTGGGCTGTAATCTGAGGATCTGGGGCTTGTGCAAACTAGCCATGGAGTGCGTTTCATTTTTTTTTTCCATCCGCAGGTGTTGATATATTTAGGACATTTCTGCTTTCATCTTATTGCCGTTTGGACAAAACTACTTCTGATTCTGGGAATTTAAATTTGATGTGTCTGTTTGTGCAGTTTTTCCTCCAGATAAAAACATATTTCTTTCCCATTTTTTGAATCTGCCATCTTTCTCAAAATACTTCCCCAAAAATTATCGGGATGTCCCGCCCAGGGATCGTCTCGATAAGACGTTCAAACCACCTCAACTTACTCCTTTCATTGCAGAGAAGCAGTGGCTTTACTTTGAACTCTCCCCAAATAATAGTCATAATAATCCTTACTCTATCTGTAAGACTGAGTCCAGGATGTAAGCGGTCAATTAGCTGAGATCTCTACTCCCGGGAAGATTATAAGCAATAATATATTCTTTCTTGTGAACAATGTTTTCTTTTCTCTACATGTCTGAAAATGACCTTTTAACCTTTCTCAGATAGATTAGCAGCAACTATTGTTTCTCTAAGAACATTGCTGTTGTCTTTCCCTTTTGGCATTGTATTAACACACACCTGTGTGCCTTGGAGCATCAAACAGACAGAGCTCCTCCTTTTATAGAGATGATCACATTTCCTACTGAGTTAATAAAAATGCTTACCATGAGCCGCACACCTGTTGTAACTTTCTCACTTAAATCCTGTGCTGTCTGATTAGGTTACCACTATGAATTTTTTCCTATAAGTTCATATTTGTTGAATAAATGATGTTACGAAACGTTTACTGTTTTGAACTCATGAAGTTAGATTTAGTATGTTTAACTAACACACAAAATTAGGGCTGAAACAGCTTAATAGATTAATCGGGATGAATCGATTGATATTATCGTCAACTATGGATATTTGCTCAAAGAACACACTCAGCTGTAATTAAGCCACTCTTCAAGTGATGTAGTACAGAATGTGCCATTTTCTTTCATTTGTCATAACTGATTACAAAAATAATTGTTGGTGTCAGCTCCAGCCTCCACATAAAATATATCATTATATGAGGCTGTATTGTATGTATTAAGATCCACACTCATATTTTAAGTCACAGCAGGTTGTCTTTAGGACCACAGAGTGCTAATCTCAAGAGTTAACATGGTTTGTTTTTGTGTGTGTTTTAGTAATCTGTGTCAGCTCTGTGGAGTGCAGCGTTTGAGGTAAAATGAGTTGTGATCCAACAGAGAGAGTGACTTCTGTGTTTTCTTAACCTCCAGCTTCCATCCTGGCTCGGAACGTGTCCACGCGTTCCTGCCCCCCACGCACCAGCCCCCCCTGCGATCAGGAGGAAGAGGATGAAGGGAGCAACGACCGCGGGTCGGTAACCTTCCTCTCGTGTCCTGCTAGTGTTTGTGTACTCCTCCTGCCTCTCAGCCCCTTACTGGAGGCACTTCTTCTCACTTCTTAAAGCCATGAGAAGTGTGTCTTGTGTTTTTAACTGTCGTGCTGACTTTAAGCGGGCAGTTTCTTTTGTTTTGAAGAGCTGGCACTTGATTTTTATAATGATTCGTCTTTGCAACTGCTTTGCAGTGAGCGTAAAGCGGTGGGGATGAAGTTGGGAAAGAAGAAGCAAAGGAGACGACACACTGATGTAAGTAACTCTCCTGGTCTTTCTTTTAACGGGAATTTATAAAATATTCATTCTGGTTCCACACGACTGTCCTTCACCTGAGCGAGTCAGACTGCTCAAAAAGAAGGAGCCCCCCTGTGGATGAGCCGGGAACAAACACCGCTGTGGCCTAATTGTCCATCTGCTCTCTGCAGGACCCCAGCAAAGAGTGTTTCAGCCTCAAGTTTGACCTCAACGTAGACATCAACACAGAGATCGTACCGGCTATGAAAAAGAAAACACTGAGGTTAGATGAGTTAGATGATGGTAGGAGCAAAATGAATTGTATTAAAAGTGTTTTTTCAAAACGTCTTTGTGTCTTGTGTTGTCAGAGAGGTTTTAGGTCCAGTGTTTGAGAGGAATGGCATCGAGCTGTCGCGGGTCGACCTGTTCCTTGATCAGTCCAATACGCCGCTGTCCCTGCACTTTGAGGCCTATCGCTTAGGAGGACACTACCTCAAAGTTAAAGGTAAAAACTGTCGACCATACCTTTCGTTAACAACCAGTCTTCTGCCCAACTCACTGGACTTCTGTTATAAAATAACTGGCTAAGCAAGGAAAGAAGACAGTTCAATGTATTATTGCCATTTCTAAGAAAAAAAAATCTCTAAAGGAATTTTTACATTGATAAACATTCATTTATGTTTGAAACTTGGGCTTAGTTCCAGCTCATGGTCAGAAATGGAAAATGTTGCTATTATGCAATGTAGGATTTTCTGTTCCAGAAAACTATGGAAGATTTTTAATTTTCACAAATTGAGACAGCTATTTCTCATCTGTGCAGCACGTCCCGGTGACGAGGTGAAGGTGGCGCAGGGTGTGAAGGACTTTCGATCGCACAGCCTGCCCATCATGAAGCCCCCTGATGGCCAGAGCCCCTACATCCTCACCCCGAGAGAGAAGGTGGCACACGAGTCTCTGGGACGCCGTGAAAGCATCGATCTGCTGGTCAGTTCATGTTTTATTTGCTGCCATGCTGCAGCCCGTCACACCTCCTCCGGCTCCTTATTTTTAACTTTCCCAGCTCTCAAAAACGCACTTTGAACACAAACACAGACTGTTTGGTTCTACCACACCTTTTTCCGATTTGCCATAGCTTCCCTTTTGTTCCTTCCGTTCCATAAAACCTCTTCCTTCCTCACCTTCATGGATGAGCATGCTGTACGTCTTTTTTTTTTTTTTTTTTTTTTTTTCATCATCGCCTGCTGTTGTGATTAGTGTACCCTGAAACACTCACTGGTACTCCTACGCTTCCTGCAGCCACAGGAAGCGGCTGTTTTGTAACTGATGAGAGACTCTAAGAGGCTAACTGAGGCCTCTTGATCTACTTGGCTGCAGAACATAAAGGTTGAAAATGAGGCCGGCTGCCAGCAGGTTCAGGCTGTGGCAAGTAGGGACACCAGGACCTGAGTTGTGATTCCTAAATCGCTGACCTGTTTTAAGCCTTTTAAAACAACACCAGGCGTTGGTTTCAAAGTCACAAAAAGAAACTTCTGTTTCAAAGAGGTTTGTTTAAATTGACCCTGTTGAGGGAAAAAATGCACTTTACATCAATCACATAATTTTTTTTCCACCTGTTGTTGCAGAAATCTCAACCCAAACCCTCTCAGGTTCTTCCTATGTGATCCATCACTGTGGCAAACTTCTCACTTCTCTCATGTTTGGCTGAGATTCAGGCTAATCGGGCCTGTCATCTGACCTTTTAAGTGCTTAAAACAAAGTTGTTAATCACCTTTCTCAAAAGTCAAGAGCCACCTAGCCACAGGTGAGCTGGATTTTGCATTCACGTGTGCAAGCTGTAAACCAGATGTCTGTTGCTCTGGGCGAACAGGTGGGGGCTCGGTAAAAGCACTTTCCTGCCATCTGTGGAGCTAAATGGTCAAGGTTAGTCATAAAGGCTGAGACATAAACACTGGAGGTTGCCAAGGAAAGTTTAGTTTTAGTCATCATGTGTCTCATTTGTTAATTTGGCCAAAACCACTACATATTCCTTGATGAGACAAAGAATGTCAATGTGCCTGCCTGATGTTCATGTAAGGTCTTGTCTGCTTTACTGACGATGAATGTGGAGTTTAAACCGGAGATAATCCCAGTTTATTCCTCAGGGTGGCAGTAGCGCTCTTCTTACAGTAGGTTGGCTATGATCTGATACCTGTGCTCAATTGTTGGTGGCATTAAAATACATTGTTAAAAGATATAAACAGACGAATCAAGTGGTGATGGCAAAAATCTAATGGATAAAATTATAAATTCATTTCTAGTAAAGGTGTGTAAATGTGCTATTTTGCAACTGAAGCAACAAAAATAAGACCATTGCAAAGATTTCTGCCCTCTAATTTCAAATTAGTACAACTCAAAAATAGAAAATTGATTTCAAGAATGTAGATTTTCTGCATTTTTACTTTTCACAATAAAAATCTGACATAACTTGAACTACTAAAATATTGTGCAAGGCTGTAATTTAAAAGCTATCCAGAGCAAAAATGTCTAGTTCTGGTTTGTGCTGCATAATATTATGAAAACACACATTAAAGGATTTTTTTTCCCCATTCTGTTCTTTTTGGTATAGATTCAGCATTTTGTCTGAAACATTCGTCAGACTTTGGTCCATATTGGTAGCACAACATCACAAAGTTGCTGCATTTTTTGGATGGAGATCCATGATAGAAATCTCCTAAAAATGCTCTGTTGGCTTGAGATCTGGTCACTGTGGTGATTATTGGAGTACAAGGAACTAATTTTCATTGTTCAACTAAAGCACAAAACCTTAAGAATTTTCATCTAGCTTCTAGTGCAAATATTTTATAACACTTCAACTAATACACAGCTACCTAATAGTAACATTTCAGCAAGATAAATAAACTTTTAAGTCAGTAATCATGAAAAGTACTAGTTCCACTGGCAGGTTTTTTCACTTACAGGAAAAATGTCTTGTTCAAAGTGTAAAAATCTGCCAGTGTAGGGTGACCTGAAAATACTCAGACCAGCTGGTTTGGCACCATTTCATGTTTAAAATCAGTTAAATTTTTCTTTTCTCTCCTTTCTGATGCTTTAAATTTCACTGAATTATTTCTATCCGATGAACAGTTGTACCTAATAAAGTGGCAGGTGAGTGTGTGAATTTATTTGCACATGTAAAAACTGTACTATGGACCATCCATCTGTTGTTGGATCTTTCATCTTATTTCATCTTGACTTTTAATCAAGATTAATTTTTTCTTCAAAAATATTAGTGGGACATTAGGTGTTTTTTAATTTACACATTCCTAACATTTACCAGCACTTTACATAATTTGCTGTCAGGTTTTGATAAAATAAAATTAAACAATCTTGTTAGAAAAGCAGTGCTTTAAAATCTCAGACAAAATGTCAGCCAGACATGACGGAAAACAAATGGCTCCACTGGGAATCAATGGAGCAGGAAAAGCTCAACAACCTCTAAGATGCTTTTACTTTTTTGGCCAGCAGGGGTCGCTGTTTGTTCAAATTATTCCCTGGTTATTTTGATTAGTTCATAAAACCAAAACAGATCAAATCTAGTTCTGAGTTTGTATTTTTGTGCAGATTTTCCTCACCCCTCCCTCAGCTTCCTTAAAGGATTTTCTTCAGCAGAAAATCAACATGCGTCGACTTTATGAGGTATCCTTTTGTTTGAAATTGGAATTTCAAGGTTTTTTATTGCGTTAATATTAGTTTACAGTCTCTGGCAGTGTTGTGATTGGCTGCTGAGAGCTCTGTTGATTCAGATTATTTTATAACAGACACTGAGCCAAGTCCTCTGATTGGTCAAAGATGCATCCCTCTCTTGCTGATTGACCTCATAAAGTGCTGCTGACCCTTTGTCCCTCCATTGTTAAATATTCCATCCTTCTACAGTGTTTGTACTTTAGCAGATCATTTTTAATCCACACATAAAATAAATTCAGACCTGAACTTTTACAGCTTCACTCTGTGGAATCTGAGGTCACAGTGAAGACCTAACAGGAATTTCTACTAATGTCCGTCACATTCATTAGGCAAAGGGGTTAATGTGACTGGCTATGGTCGCATAGTTTTGCCAAACTCTGTGTCTGTAGAGTCCCAGCTCTCCAGGCACAGAGCAGGAGATGCAACACATCTGCTAAAGTGAAGTCTTTAGCCCTTAAAACACTTTTGCTTTACATTGTTTCATCAAAAGGAACAGTTTATACACATATCTGGAAGGTATTTTGAATCTAAAATTTGTGGATCTACATTCTGAATTGTAGATAATCTCACACAGACATATTTTGAAAACTCCAATGTTTAATATGAACATATTTGTTCAACTTTGCAAATAGCTATTTGCAAAATCTCAATTGGCACTCCTGCTGTTAATGTTATATAAAATTATATTTTTCACAAGTTTGGACTACAGTGAGGAAGGGGTTATTGATCATTTTACTTTGCACAATCTCTACGATAGGATTTCTTTGTATTTAATAATGTTGGATCATTATCATGCAGAAAGAAAGTTATGATAATAGACTTTGCAGGCATTTGAAAGGACAGCAGGCCCACAGCATCACATACCATCCACCATACTTAACATTTGTATTTGTTTTCACTCAAATTCAGCCATTTTAAGTTAAATTTATGAACAGTTTGTTGGTGAAAAGCCTAACCTTCATCTCAGGTGATCAATTTTGTGCTAAGAATCAAGTTAAACAAAAATAAGACAAATGCAAGTTTGACACTATGACCAACTTAAGGACTAAATGACATCTCAAATTAAGATGTCAATCAAAAAATGGGTGTCTCAGGTCTTCAAGTCCTAAAGCTAAAGTTTGATATTGACGCATAACGCAAAAACTGATAAATCTAGGTATTAGTCAAAATTTCATTTTCTGTATGCCATAATCAAGATAAGCCTTCAGATTGTGGTATTCAAGCATATTAATAGAAAATCAGGTGGAAGAAAAAAGTGTCATAGAAAAAGGTACAAAGCAGGCAGAGATAACTGCAGCCCACATTTATAAATTTTATAGGAATTGTTGGGAGAGCCAAGAAGAGTGCCACTAATTATTTCTCATTGCTCCATGTCAGATTAAAATTACGACATTTTTACTTATATTACTTATTACCAGTAATTGTGCAAGGTGTTATTGCTTTATCGTCCTTGTTTCAACAAACTGAAACTGAGATCGGTTTATAGTCGTCATAAAGATAGCTCTGTCGTCTGGAGCCCAGGGATGGTGTATAAGCGTGTGCAGTACATTGATCCTTGCTCGCTGTCAGTTGGCCGGGTCATAAAACCTCCCATCTGTCTGTTGCCATGGAGCAGTTAGCAAAAACATGATTGGCTTATGCGAATAAGGCATCTTGCAGGGTGGTGTCTGTAAACCCACAGCGACATCATTTGATCCAGAGATACAAATCACTGTGATAAGGCTCGCATTACGGGTTCAGTTGGAGGCTGTTGGCTTTCCCAGGAGTGGATCTGTCATTTAATGGATCCTCCATGTGTGTGTCAAGGTTCAGACCCACAATAAATCACCAGTCTCCCAAACACACACACACACCCCTGCACACCGCAAAATGTATTGCAGGCTCTTTACAGCTTTAATACATTTTGGTGCCAGTTGAATCTCTGTGTTGTTCAGTAACATCTAAACTCCTATCCAGACAGTTAATGGAGTCTTTGGGGAAAAACAGAAACCTCATGACTCATTATGAGCAGTAGCTCTTTTCCTGCATGTCTCCATCAGTTTTACTTCCAGTGAAGGAATTTTTTCCCATATTCCTCAGATCATTGAGGATAACAGGCTTTTGTTTATACCCAGCTATATTAAAGTCTTGGTACATCATTTCAGGAAAGCGGAGATCTGGACTTTGACTGGACCATTGCAATAGCTTGATTCTTTGCTTTTTTTATCAGCTAATATTGGCGATTCAATGCTTTGGTTGAGATGTTAACTACCCAGTCCTTGATTAACTTGGACCTAATTTCTTTCTAGAATACTTTGACGTACAGAAATGTTAATGAACAGCTCAATGGCTACAAGGTGCAAAACCAGGCCAAATCATCAACCCTCCACCACCATGCTTTGTGTTATGTCCAAAATGATACTCATTATAGTGTGACCTCCTTTTTCCCCCCCAACAGTGTGTTCTACTTGTCTTGTGATTCATTGAGAAACAGGCTTAAGTGGATCATATTCTTGTTGGAGAACAACGTTTTCTCTAGGCAGCCTGTTTAAACAAGCCAAACTTGTTCAGTCTTCCTCTGATTGAACTGTAATGTAACGTCTAAGAAAGAACTTTTGGTTTTGATTTGTTTTTTCTTGTTGCCTGAGCTCTGCATCGTCTGTCCCTCCTGGGAGATCCATTCCTGTGGAGTGTTTTAAATGTTCATATCTTTACTAGACTAAATTATTTGGAGACGACCAACAGCAGTTGCTTCTCTAAGACCATTTCTGATGGGGTTTTTTTTCCCACTTTATGCTAAATCACTTGTAGGGTCCAAAGTAGAAAACAATCAGATCCAGGTTTCCGTTTTGTCTCTTAAATCATGTGAAACCATCCACTGTTTACTTAAAATGACTACACTAAGGGTCAAAAGCTTTCTTTCTTCCATGATTAATTTTTCAAAATAAACAATGTTTGCATTAAGTTAGACAGTGAAACATCTGAGACAGTGAGACAGGTACTAAAATGTTTGTTGTTCCAATAAAACTGTTTTTATTGATCTCATTAAAAAAAATTTTTTAGACAATATAAAAAGTCAACAGTAGATGGTTATTAGTAATGTTAATAAAGAGTTACCTCCTCATACTAAAAGAAACTGATACTCCTCGATCTGCCTCAGGGCTGACTGAGTTTGCTGTGCAACAGACAGGTAAGATAGATACTGTTTCTTTAAATGACGCAGTTCTGGGGAAATCTGTCAGTTGTCACAGAAGAACCTAAAAGCCTTCAGGGATGTGAATCTACAATGAGTCAAAAAGCCCAAAAGCCTTCAGCAGATGACAGACTATGGCTGTGTTGTTTTTAATGACTTGCTGTATTCAGGTTTTGACACATTTAGTCTTCTGCCTGGCAGAAGATGCTTGTCATGGCTTTTGTCATTTATTAATTGCTTGCTGTTACTTGATGATGCAGAATCTTTTGACTCTATACATTACACCATATTGGTCAGCAATGTGACTCACTCTGTGACCTAAAAACATTGGGATGGATGTCTTATTGACATTATTATTGATTCAAATGACATTTGCTTAATCAGCATCAGTCAGACTGGCAAAGTTGCAGTTAAGATATTTTAAAAGATAATTGAAAAGTGAGATGTTGTTCTGTCTGCTTTTGCGCCTTTTTCTACCACACTTTTTTCTTCCACCAAATTTTCTATTGATATGCTTGAATATCACAATCCGTAGGCTAATTGTAATGATTATGGCTTGCAGCTAATTAAACACCTAAATTCATAATTTTTTTATGAATAAATATTGTAGTTTCACTTGGAGATCTGAGATACATCCACTTTTTGATTAAATTTTTTTGAGCTGCATCTACAATTTAACAAAGATGTAGTGTGAAACTGAAGTATGTACACTTTTACATATTTATTTTTTTTGTCGTATTGAAATTTTTTAGATCATCAAACTCATTCAGTATCAGACAAATATGATCAGGGTAAATGCAAAAGCAGTTGGTGCAAAAAAAGCTTTCCAAACTAAACTTGGTCTTAATCAGGTGATGGTCTTGAGTTCTTTGGTTCTGCAAGACTAAACTGATATAGCCATGCTGCTCTCTATCAGAAAGTCCTGAAGAAGAAAAAGCTGCTGTCAGACTGTGTCTTGGATAGTGCAGCAGCAGCATGATCCAAAGTACACCGGCAAGTCTTCTTAAATGACTAAAATAATAAGTTTGGTCTGGACAAAAATCCAGCCAACATGCGTAAACAGGCTTTTCATGCTCAAACACTATCCGATGTGGCTGAATTGAAATAATTTTGCCAAGAAAAGTGGGTAAAAATTCCCCCGCAGTGACGTAAAAAACTGAATGAGAGTTATCCAAAATGCTTGATGGCAGTTCTTGCTCTCAAGAATGGCATAACCAGTTATTAGGGAATAACTACTTTTTCACACAAGGCCATGTTGGCTTGAAAAGCCTTTTTCCCCTCAAAAACTAATCGTTTGAAAACTGATATTTGAAATAACTTTAACCATCTTCATCTGGTGAAAATCTGTCAAATATTTATGTGACCAAAAAAAGCAGAAGCTGAACAGAAATCCGTCATGGGCAGACACTGTTTAACATGGTAAACATCAGTGAAAGACGTAACCATGGCGTCAGCTCTACTTTGTGTAAAACCATCCTTTGCATTTTTTTTTAAGTAGCATTAAACCCAGCATGTTTTGGTATTAAACTGTTCTTCAGTTCTAGGCATGGATTACCATTTGTAATCTTTGCTTTCTTGTGAATAATAAATAATTCGCTCACATTCCAACACATTGTGAATCACCCATCGTCATCTTCTCTGTTTGCATCTAAAATTGAATTCCCTTCACTATAGTCTCTGCTTTCAATATCCAGTTTGTCCGGTCACTGCTTGCGTGGGAACGGTTTAATGACTCATGTTTGGTAACTTGCTCTTTCATTACGCTAATAATGAGAAAAGCCTGAAACTACCTCAGTGTGCTAGCACCTAATAATCATATTGGCGTTAAGCAGAAAGTTGAATTTTCCCCATATGGTATAGGTGGAGTTAAATATTGTGTGTGCTGACGAGAAAGAGCCTGGAAGACAAAGACTTTCCCTCTTTGCCTGAAGGTGGAGATTACTGCAAGGCTCAAACACACCTTTATAATTGTTGTTTGTGTGACCGTTGGCCTGCAGCACACCTTATCTGCAGGCTCAGGTCAGCCAGCAGCCACACAAAGGAAGAAGCGGCAATGCTTCACAGAGCTCTCCCATCGATCCACTTGGACATATGGGTCTGTCCTGACTTGTGGAGGTTGATCTACTTTTGATCCCTCAGAAGATAGTACTAAATTTAAACCTTTGCATTTGTGGGATTTCCCATATTTTCTGTGGAAAATGGTTCGTTTTAATCGTCTGACATCCTGGCACAGCTGGGACCTGCTGCACCTGGACACAGAGATCCCTGAGTCGCCGCCTCCCGACACCAAACAGCCAACAAATTACACTCAGGTGAGAGACTTGCAGAGATGTGGGTTATTTCACCTCTTGGCAGTTTTATTTCATTGCAGTTTTAGTCATTTCATACCTTAGTTTTTTGATATTGAAAGTACCTGTTTGCCACCGGATATTTTATCCAAAGTGTTCTTTCATTGTTGCCCACTTTCACCGCAGATGACTTAAAACAATTTTCTGTAATGTTGACTTTTCTTTAATGATGACTTTTATTTTGATTAGAGGGTCATGATCCAAGTGTCAGCTGGTGAAAGTGTTGATCAGAATCACTACTAATGAAAATAACGTTTAAACAAAGGTTTTGATAAATGTACTATTAGCTTCCGCTTAAAATTTGAAAATTTTTGAGCTACTTATCATAATTCATGGAACCCAATCCTTCCAAAGAAATGAATCTGATGAGCATTGGCTTAATTAAGTACATGGGTCCTAAGTTCAATTGTCCCAAAGCCAATTTGTAGATGACTGTGTACTCATGACTGACAAATATGAAAAAGGTTAGCTTCTGTCCTTGGTATTTTTTTGTTTTTCATATGAATGCAACTGGGAGCTTGTGACATTTGTTTGGTTGAGATTGTTTTGTTTTGTTGCTTTATTTAAATGTGCTTCTCTGCTTGTTTTGTGCACATGCAGACCACTGAGGCCTTTTATGGCTCTTATTTCCTGGTCATCCTCTCTTGATATGCGTGTTTTATTAATATTTGACTAGATCGATGTGGGTTCGGGTACTCAGGAAAGTCGGTGTCACACCGATTCCGATCGTTAATCACCCTCCACATGATCAAAGCTAGCTGTTATCAGTTGATTACCATTGGGGGTGGGAGGCGTCACAGCAGGAGAGTAGAAGAGTGAAGGTTGTTGGAGGGGGTTGAGGTGAATTTCTTTTCACCACTTATTTTAATGCAATCAGTTTTTTTTTTTTTTAAAAAGATCGTTACTTTTTCCAGAGGTTAATGCCACAAGCCGTAGCAGATAAGATAAAACTCTAAGCTCAGTTTGATATCATTAACCAACAGACTAGAACCATGGCTCCCAAATAGTTATAGTGAAACTAGGACTTCTTTTGTCGTATCAAAATGAAAACCTGACACAATTATTTGCAAGATAACGTGGTTTACCAGGAATCTCTTCATCTGGCACTGGATCTTGAACTGATATAAAATTAAAACTGAAAGTATTCCAGTTAAACTCAGCATTTTGCTAACTTCATGGTTCCAAAAAGTTTTGGTATTGGCCAACTGTGAAATAAGCAAATTAGCATATGCAAGACAAAAATGTTGTTGTTCACACCTATCTCTGCTTTAAATGAAAGCTAATCAAAAACACTACGTAAACATTTCTCTAGATGCAAATTGTAAATCTGCTGAGATTGAGACATTTTTGTACTCAAGCATGCTAACAACTATTAGCTAAGAAAGCATGCTAGCAAGCTAAGAAGAGCATGCTTCCTATGTTTATATATATATATATATATATATATATATATATATATACAGTATAAACACAATATGACTGTGACTGTGGTTATACAGTATGCTTGTGAAAGATTTGTATTTAGGCTGAATAGGAAATTTTGAATTAAGCATCAATGGATTTAATTAATTTAAGATTAAGCATCAATGGATAAGAACCAAGCCAGTAAAAATTCTGTTCTGTCTGATACTGTTAGCAGTAAGAGCTAATTACAATGAGAATTTTAAAACCATTATGCAAATTATTTTTGTATAGTGGGCTAACTACTATTAGCAATGGAAGCTAAATGGGATGTAAATCTCTGCATGTAGTGCTTTCAAACATTACATCCAACACATTCACTGAAGATTGCACAATACTGTTGAATATCTAATATGATAAATCTTAAAAAGAAGGACATGATTTATCTGCAGTCATCACCAAGTTTTATTTGCATGGGGACCATATTGAATTTTGAAGTCAATGTTGGTAAGAAACCACCTGCATTTCCACTCAGAATTACGACTTCAGGAAACATTTCTGTTAGTAAAAATTTAATGCATAATTAAATCTTACCTTTCATGTAATCTTCCATGCTCATGGATAGAAACGTATTTTTTCTTTTTCACTATTTGTTTTTATGACATAAGATAGCAATAAAGTCCATATCGTGTTGAACTATCGTGTAAAAATGTCAGTCAACTTGTTGTTATGGTCTTTTAAGAACCGCTGGACTTAAATGGAGAAAGCCTCAGTATTCTGCTTCCCTCTACACGGACAAGTTTAAATAGTAGACTCAACAAAGACCCTGTAAACACAATTATTCAGGCAGACATGAATACAGCTGCTTAATGTTAGTTCAAGAGGGGCTCATGGGCCACTTGGCAGCATGCTGACCTGAAGTAATATCTTCAATAAATTACAGAATATCTCTGTTTATATTTGAGGTATACTTCTCGGCTCTGGAAGGCATTCAAACTTTTTTTTTTTGCTGCTAATGAAAAGGCAGGGAGCTCAATGTGCTTATCTATTGTGCTACAGCAGTCAATTAAATGTGCTGAAACAAGTAAACAAAGGGAATTTCCTGTTTGGCTATTTCTTTGGAAATGTCTTTCCTTGTTTTTGCCATCTAGCCTGGCATTGTTCAAAGGTCTCTAAGAAAAACAGCCGCTTCTGAGAACAAAGACTGTGCCTCGGGGGTGGACGTGTCATGAAAATGACATGCTCGCCCCTGTAAAAGCCTCAGGTTTTTTAGTAAGCCTCTTCCTTGTGAAGAAATACTCATCTTGAAAAAATGGAAACGGGTGTGTTTTTCAAGAAACGAGCGGCGTGGTTGCTTGAAGAAAGTGCCAAACAGAGCATTTGTCATCGTTAGAAGCGCCGGGACGGCTGTTTCGACTGAGAAGCTCCCTCCCTGCAAGCTGTCACACTCTGACTCCACCTCCAGATATTCAGATCAGCCTCCTCAGGAGCCAGCACAATGAGGCAGGATCCTCCTGGTTGCTATGACTTCAGACCAGTGTTCGGGTGAAATGTAAGCAGGCTGGACGCGTCAGAAGAAGGTCCGTCATCTGACCGGTCGGATAACTTGACAGGACTCAGATTAAACCAGGAGGCACTGGATCTTGTAAGCTGGAGCCTTTCTGAAGTGCTTTTAGGGAAATATTAGTGGTTTGTCATCTTCATAAGAACCGTCCGGGTGAAGGAGTGGATATACAAGAGTCCCACCAGTGGAAGTGGGAAAAGGAGGAGGCAAGAAGTTGAGTGAGGGCAGCAGCTGGCATGAGGATGGGCTGCGGTCCATGAACCCCTCTGAAGGATTAGAATGGTTTTTGTTACTTTTGACATGCCTCTGGCTTCAATGGTAAGCTCCATTACTATGGTGGGAAACTGTTGATAGCTATTATCCTCTGTTTAATTGCAACTTCCAGACTTTGGTGTAGTCTATGGAAACATTTTGTTTTGCTAAAAG
The DNA here is from genome assembly GCA_903067065.1 of Brachyrhaphis terrabensis. Classification (NCBI taxonomy): domain Eukaryota; kingdom Metazoa; phylum Chordata; class Actinopteri; order Cyprinodontiformes; family Poeciliidae; genus Brachyrhaphis; species Brachyrhaphis terrabensis. Next base: position 18,166 of record CAEGAG010275615.1, read on the forward strand.
TGTTCAGGAAGAAAATTTGTTATCTTGATGTTGGATCAGATTAGCTAAAAACTTTCTCATGTCTACTTTCTGTACTGAGTGAGGATTTAAGTGCTGTGCTCTAACTGGGAAATGGTCCAGATTTTTTGTTTCTCACCATATGGACTTCCTGACACCTGCATCCTCTTCCACTTGTTAAAAGAAACCCAAAATGGCTCAACTGAAATGGATGCAAACTTTCCTGTTTTCACTACTTTCTGAAAGAGCGATGGTCTTTGTAGTTACATTGCTAATCTACGTTGGCAATTTTTTTCTCACCAGATTTTGCATGTTCTATTATTTTTTAGAATGAATAATATAAGAAGAAAGCAGCATTCAAAGTACCTTCTCTAGTATCCCTGCCATTACTGGCGGCGTTTATTTACATCTGGAGCAGATTGAGCTTCACACTGTATGACCGAGAGCGGTGTTAATCTTAGAACAAAGTCAGGAGGATTACCCACTGGTTTTCTCGTTTTATTGTAGTGATTAGAGCAGCTATCACTACCATAATTTTGCATTTCCAAAAGAATGTTGACCTTTACATTAATGCTGGATTTTCAAAAGACTCCTAACATTTCCAACTCCAGCATTATCCAGGACACACAGAGGCCAATAGTTCAGACGGATTAAACAAAGGCCTTTTCTCATACTATGATTAGGCTTCCTGTTATCTGCCGCATGTCTTGCTCTCTCTCACCATCTTCTAGCATTAATGATCCTCGGACAAGCCTGAACATGTCATAAAAAGCAGTTTTTGTTTAAATAGCTTCTTATATGTCTTTTCGATACTGACTTCATTTTAAACACTTTTATTGATTCTGGAATCAGCTTCAAGTCTTTGTCTCTCAGTAACGACATCCACAGTGAGGATGTAGCAATTACTGTAACCTGGTTGATTTGTTCACTGAACAGAAAATCATATTTTGGAATTTCTTAATTGTTGGTTAGTAATCAGAAAATCGAAATGAATGCTGAAAATCAAACAATTCACTATGCATCCCTAAGCATCTCTGACCAGTGACTGACAGATAAAATACTGACTAAAAGTCAGATTTTATGTGTGTGACTCATGAAATGCATCAAAATGATAACTAGGGATGGTGTTGTAGCTATATATGAAAACATGATTGTATCGTGTTCTGTCCAGCAATGCAGAACACAATAGCTCTTCTTTAGTGTTTTTTTTGTGTTGGAGTTCTGACTGTATATGATGAAAAACTTATCAAACATATAGTTTAAGTTTTCTTCATCAATTCTTGTTGAAAACACCTTTGTCTCTCACTTAGTAAATGCATCAACACTTTGCAAGTTCATTGCTCCACTTTGTATGGAGCTCAGTAAAAATTAAAAGTGCATGCTTTGATGCTGGTAATGATAATCCTGTAATTTTATGTCAGTCAATACTGATGCCTCTATCAAGGAGCTTACAGCACATTTTTTAAATACTGGTTACATTAAAATGTCAAATTTTTAAAAGAAAAAAGAAAATTTAGAATGGTTGTTTTAAAAAAATAAATCAATCAATGCACTTTCAGCTTCATCCAAGTCATCTGTAACTCCAGATGTGTATCTCAATCATAATTAAAACAACAAAAAACATTCTTTATTGTGAGTCTGGCCAAGTTGCTGAAAGCAGAGGTATTTGTGTGTGGAGTGGTGGTGGTGGGGGTGTTTCCAATGTTTTGACTGCACAGTGTGTGTTTGTTCGTTTCTGTTTAGTTGAGGGGGGGTTGATCAGTTAAAGAATTTTGTCGGAAAGGCCGGCCGGTTTCAGCAACGGTGTCAGTGTCCTGGAATGTAAAGTTTCCCCATCGCTTGTTTGATGAGGTGAGGGTCATCGACTCCCCCTGTCATGCACACACACACACACCCCCCCCCACACACACACACACACACCGCCACCAACAGCAGATTCCTCAGCACTGACACTCCGACCAAAACAACTGCTTCCTCCGATATTGAGGTGACCCCTGTTTATTTGCTTTGCTGCGGCTCGTAAAGTGGACAGAGTTTGTCGGAGCGCGCTGCGCGGCGGGGCCTGCTGACAGGGGAACAATGGACGGGGGAACAATGGCCAAACTCGGATCGTCTGTTCCTATGGAACAACCTCCTGCCTGCTCCTTGTGATGTCATGAGTGTTGGCTGGGAGGAAGTGGCAGTTCTTCCCTCTCCTGTTTGTGTCCCAACATGAGGATGGCTTTAACGAGCCAGTTGATGTCATCCTTCGCCATGAAAATCCCCTCTGATTTCCTGCTTATCCTGTCTTTGTATATTTCTCATTCCGTTCTTTCCAACTCCCTGACTGGAATCTTTTTTTTTTTTTTTTTTCCCCTTGAAATGACACAATTACTGATAAGTGGTTTGTTTCATTTTCTGTTTTGTTACTGTACATCATGTAAGTTTTATCTGTTTGTGTCTCCTGTCAGGGTCAGGCTCGACGGAGGAAGAACATGACGGAGTTCCTGGGGGAGACCAACATTCCGACCCAGGATGCTTTGGGACAGCTGGGCGGCTCGCTGCCCGCTGTCGGGGCGGGGCCGGACAGGTGGAAGAACCGCGCCGCCAGCCGCTTCAGCGGCCTGTTCGGCTCAAACGCCGGAGCGGGGCCCTTTGGCAAGGTAAGGCCCAGCAGAGAGTGTGAAACCCAAGAAGGTGCGCCTGCTGGTTCGATCAAAGCAACACACTTTCTCTTACCCCAGAACTGAGTTGTTAAAAGCTGTGGGGGACATGTCTGCTGCCCAGACGTGTCTCGCATTAGGAAAGCGTTCAGAAGCAAACAAAGCAGTAGCTGGCTGGAGTGGGAGGAGGTCAAAAGGCCACATCCCGCCAGCCCTGGTGAAATCATTTTCCTTCAGAGCCTCTTGACTTGTTGACTTACTTACTTTCCTCGCAGCTGCTATGGAAATGCGTAGGTGGAAGGGAAAGCCTTTACTCACTAAGTTTTATCCAAAGGATTCTTAGATTTTGAAAGAAATCTAACTAGAGCTGCAACTGATTATTTTAGTAACAGATTTTTCTGACTATTAATCGGATAAAAAAATTGCCCTTGCTGTAGATTTTTTACTTAAGCTTATTTTAGACAATATCAGAAGTACATTAAAAATACAAATAAACAAATATTTAAATTCTTTTTTTCACTAATGAAAATAAACATTTTATTGCCTAAAATGCAATAAAAGCATTTCTTCAGTGAACGCTTTATCATTTGTAGCAAAGGATACGTCTACAGTTAATTTTTTTCTACTGTGAAAGGTTAACCCTGTCTGCTCTGCTCAACATCAGTACACTTAATATCTTTTTATTAACGGATTGATAAAGTAAAAGGTGCTTAATAGATTATTTTACAGAATTTGAACTGAGTGAAGCTAAAACTATGCCAAATGTAAATATTTTATACAATTTTGACTTGATTACTGCTCTGTGTTCTTTCAGCAAATGGCCTCTTTTTGTCTGTATTCTCCAGATTAATTGATGGTTCAATCAATGAAGTTTATTTGCATAGCACATTTCAGCAACAATAACGTTCAAAGTGCTTTCCATAAAAACCCCCACAAAAATACAAAGTCATAGAACACGCAGTGTTTAAAGCTCATTGGTTGTTCAAACCTCTGTCTCATTTTATCTACATTTCTAATCCACTTTGACTCAAATGAAGAGCTTTGTGCTAACGTCTAAAAATGTCCAACCCAACCCAGCGGTCACATCCGGCACATCTGCAGATGTCGTTCAGAGACACAATCAGTCATTTGTCAGTTCCAGACTCATCTCTATTTTAGCTGTTTTGCCCCCCTTTAGCTCTCTCAGGACCAGAACCTGGACCTCTGTCATCCTTTGTACTGCAGAGTTCAGCAGCTGTCAGTCATTCTGTCTCAAAACCAGACAAATACGCTCAGATCTAATCATGTTCTCTCTAAATTCACTGCAGACTCTTTTATAATTAGCTTCTTTACCCAACTGTAGCCTTCACCCCCACTCCCCTGTCGTCTATTGTTAAAGTGGTCTCAATGCACAGAGCTCATTTTCATAACTGTGTAAAGGCTGCCAGCTTGAACAAAGAGCTGAACAGCAGCTACGTTTGGATTTAAATATCAAGGCGCCATTAAAAGCATCAAAACACTGAATTCAGCATGCAATCTTGGCCCTGATCTGGACCTTTTCCTGCTGCAGGAGTTGGACCGTCTCGAGCAGCTCCAGAGCAAACTCCACTCCTACTCGTTATTTGGGCTCCCCAAGGTGCCGCGGCAGCTCTCCTTCCACCACGACTCCTGGGAGGGAGAGGAGGAGGCCAACCTGGTCATGGAGGACAGCTGGAAGACGCTGCTGGACGATTCTGAGGTACAAACACTTTGTTCAGATCAAGAATAACTGCAAGCAAAATATTTTCTTATTTGTTCCCATGTCCCTCTGTGTCCATATTGCTTTCAATATGGACTTAGAATTTTATCTGAATATTTTATGGTACTGTTGTAAGACTAAGTATTAGAGCCATACCAATAAAAAATCATCATAAAATTACAAAAATAAAGTTGAAATAACACTAGAATAAAGTCGTAGCATTATAACTTTATATATTGTGACTTTTATTCTCATACATTCTTGTAATTTTATTTATTTTATATACTCAATTATACTATTGTGGTAATAATATAACTATGATTTAAAAATGTAACTGTATGTCTGACAGCATTCATAATGCCACAAACCTAAATACTGTTCCTGAAAAAAATCCCACTTAAAACATACTTTCTTACTTAGTGTGGTTTATATCACTATGCTGCACACAATAACTAGATTTAATCATACTTTTGAATTTACTGATATTTTTTTTTTGCTTTTCTCGCAGAACACTGTCAAACTGCAAAAATAAAATGCCTGATCATTCTGTCAGTTTATTTTATTTACCATCACTAATTTAAATTTACAACAATAAATCAAAATTCCTATAACAAAATTTTCCCTAATAAATTATAAAAGACACGATAAATGCCAACCTCTACCTCTGAGCAACATTTTCCATTATGTGATTCAACCAAACAATGCTGATGATCAAATTCCTAGTATCCTCCTTATCATCCATCCTTGTCTGTTCCGCTCTTACCTGTATTCCAGCAATAAAGCTTACAAAGCATATTGCAGTTAGAGCTGTAAATGCCTTTGGAAACGATAACATCCATCTTACTCTGTCATTTGCTTTCACCTGTTAATGTGTATATGGCTAGTCAGATTGTTGCCTGGTTGCTGTATTTTCCCTCCTATAGGAGATTTACTGCTGAAGGCTGGTTATATAAGCTGCATAGCTCAATCATAGTGCTGCTCAGTGAAAACACAGGAAAATAGGAGAATATTATTTGCAAATTCCTAATTTTTTTTATTTTTATTTTTTATGGTTTGTAGGATTGAGTCATCCCTCTTTCTAGGGTGCACCAGAAAAGCTGATTTTTTTTTTTTTTTTTATTATTATTATTGGTGAAAGTTTGTACTAATCTAATTTTGGGTGTATGGCCCACCCAAAATCATTGAAAGGGCTCCAGATGGCCTCCGGATCACACTTTGGATACACCTCTATAGGCTGAATTCAGTTGCTGTTTGCAGTTTTGCTTCTAAAGGTGGAAACACTTGGAATTTAATGTTTCCACTTCACTGTTGGGATAAAAATGAAGATGTTTTAGATTAGAATTTTACTTCAGCTTGGTACAGAGAATCATATTAGCGTTTCTTTACTTTAATTCTGAATACGCTGCATACATAACCACTGAGTAATAGCTTTTCACCTGCAAGCCAGAGGTTAGGGTTAGTATTGACGTCCTACTTCCGTGTTACATGGAAGGCAGCATGATTTTAAATTAAAGCTGGAAGGAGACGAAAATAAAGTCGCTGGATAATTCACGTGGGGAAAAACTTGTTAACACATAGTTTCCATGCATATCTAATATGGTCACTGACTTTTTCTCAGACCTAAGTGGCAGGATTCTTTATTTTTCTGTTGTATATCCTTAAAAGCAAGAGAAGTTAGACTTTACGAGCAAGTCAAATATTATGTAAAGCTATTAAATTAGAATTCCATCCTTAATTCTAATCTTTATTTAACTTTTATATGGAGAAGTTGCTGACAAATTTTAACACAGACCTAGAAAACATTATCTAAATGCTCAAACACAAAATGATTCTTTAATCTTTGCTTAATACTTAGCAGGTTTATTCTACTTTTTTCTTTTCTTTTTTTTTTTTTACCATGAAATTCATTAGAACTTAGCTGAAACTCATTTATGGTGGCTGTCGGTAAACTAGTCAGTTGGACTTTGGAGACAAAGGTGTGGGCCAGTGTGTCATACAAGAAAACCTTTGTGTTTTCATGTAGGCGTTGACGAAGCGACAGTTCCACCAGCAGGAGGCGATATGGGAGCTGCTGAATACAGAAGCCACCTACATAAAGAAACTCAGAGTCATCACTGATGTAAGTACAAAGAAAGCTTTTGTAATCTGCCGCCACACATGTAAAGTTCACGTACTGCTACAGGGTGTTGTGGAAAAAGATGCATCTGTATTTTGGCAGATAAGTTACGCAATGACTTCCTTGTTGGGATTTTGAAGCAATAAAATGTATTGCCGTCTCTGCAGCAAACCTTAAACTTGAATGCCATTTCCTCCAGCTGTTCCAGTGTGGGCTGCTGAACCTGCAGGAGAGTGGCCTGCTGACGGATGTGGAACCCACCAAACTGTTCAGCAACATCCAGGAGATAGTCCGGCTCCACATCTCACTGTGGAACCAGGTCATGCTGCCCGTTCTGAAGAAGGCCAGGGAGGCCCGGGCCCTGCTCGACCCAACTCGCCTCCATGATGGCTTCAGGACGGTCAGTAGTGGTTAAACTATACTGGAAAAGTGTGTATTTTATCTGCAACAAATGACCAAAAGACAGAGAAAGTAAAGAAAAAAAATGCACAATACAAATGAGTTCAGTTTATGAGAATTTGCCAAGTTTATCACATAGAGTTGGGGAAAAACATGACAGCAGCGTGATTTCAGGTGCTTCATGTACCTGAAGCTAACCCAGCATTAAGCATCAACTTTGCATTCAAAACTTTGAAGTGGAGCATTTAGCAAGGGTACAATACAGACAGAACAGAGAAAACTAAGAAGAAGGCTTTTGTGTTAATCTAAATAGGGGAGTAAGTAGTTTACCTTGCTGAGGAAATAAACAAAGTAAGGTGCATAAGTTTAGCCTGAAACTAGTGCAATGTCCTGCACAGCTAAATGCGCGGGCAGCTCTGCCCTGCTCTGCTCCTATCAATCACACATCCCAGATGATTTGCACCTGACTCATCCTGTGGCTACAACAAACAACAAAAGGGAGCTGGAAGATGTGCTCTAAAGAAGCAATTAGGAGTCCCCCCTTGCCGATGTAGTAATATCTGTTTTATGCCTTTATGTTTTCAGTTTGGGTCCAGGTTCCAGCCATACATTCATTACTGCATGGAGGAGGAGAGCTGCATGGAGTACATGCGCACACTTCTCAGGGACAATGAACCCTTCAGGACATACGTTACGGTTAGTACGCCTCTGTCACCCATAAAGCTAATTCTACATCCCTTCAGCATGCCCTGATTGGACACACTCATCCTTCTCCTGTGTTTTTGACGCTTGACTTCCTGCCTTTGTCTTTAGTGGGCAGAGACCCATAAGCAGTGTAACCGTCTGAAGCTGGCCGACATGTTGGCAAAGCCTCATCAGAGGCTGACCAAGTATCCCCTCCTGCTGAAGAGCATACTGAAGAAAACTGACGAGCCGTCGGCCCGCGACATCGTTAACAGCATGGTGAGGATCCCAGTAACCATTACTGTTCCTACTGGGATTTATTCACCCTGCATCAGGTTTGAACATGAGTATTTTTGTGTGTTTCAGTTGGTCACAGTAGAGAGCTTCATCAACAGCGTGGACTCGCAGATGCGACAGCGTCAGGAGCAGCAGAAGCTGGCCACCATCTCCGCCCGCATAGACTCCTACGAGGCCGTGGAGGGCAGCAGTGAAGAAGTGGAGAAGGCAAGAAGCTAATTTATGACACCACAGAGCTGTCAGTTATAAGGCTTTATGTAAACTCTTGCTTCATGCTTTCTTTTTTTTTTTTTGGGTCTTCTCCTCCTCAGATCCTCAAAGAGTACAACCGCTTCGATCTAATGTCTCCCATGAGAGAAACGTCACCGGAGGAGACTCGACAGCTGCACCTCGAGGGAGCTCTGAGGATGAAAGAGGGCAAGGACAGCAGGGTAAGACTTAGTCACACGACCGCTTTTAAACGCACGACGCGCTCTGCTCTTTGAAGTCACACCTGGTTTCTGACTTTTGCCCCGCAGATGGAGGTCTACTGTTTCCTGTTCACCGACTTGCTGCTAATTACCAAACCGGTGAAACGAGTTGAAAAGGTTAAAATTATCAGACAGCCTCTCCTCATTCACAACGTCGTCTGTAAGGAGCTCAAAGATCCTGGTGAGTGCTACGTTTTTTTTGGCCAGATTTTAGTATTTAGGATGTAAATGTTTTGTTTTGTCTGGAAATGTGAATTGGAGGAAAGCAGGAAATCCGTAACATGGAGGAACTGTAACAATGTTCTGCATAAAAAGCCAAAATATGAGCAGTAAAATAAAAATATTAAGTATTTATCTTTTTCTGTCTGTGGCACTCACTTTATGAATTTCTTTGTGTTCTCAGGTTCTTTTATCCTTATCTACCTCAATGAGTTCAAGAGTGCAGTAGCAGCTTACACTTTTCAAGCCAACAGCGCCTCCCAGGGGCGAAGCTGGATTGATGCAATTTGCAATGTACAGGTTGGTGAAATGGTTCTCCCATTTTCAGCTGAGAGATTTGCAGTCCTTGTATGATGATGTGATTATTTTTTGGTGTTTTCTTTTCTTTTTTTTTTTTTTAAACGTTATGTGATTTCTTTTAGAACCAGCTGCAGAGGCTCCGCAGTCAGGAAGTCCTCCGGCAGCAGGACATTCAGAAGAAATGCACAGCCGAGGATGAGGAGGAAGAGGAAGATGAGAGCAGCAACTCCGCTACCAGCTCCCCGATCCTTCGGCACAAGGAAGAGCAGAACTCCAGGTACTGTGATGCTCCACTTGACTTTCTCCACTTGTTGGCCTCATTCTTCAACCAATTCTGCTCAGTACAGTTTAATTAGTGCCAGTTCAAAACAATTTTGCACTTAAATACAGAGTCAGTTCAATGTAATAAAGCTTGCAGATTCAAAGTCAGTTGCATCCTTTCAAATTTAACCCTACTTAATAAGCACTGCAGTCAGTGTATTGGGACAATTTATAAAAGGTTTTCTGGCTCAGTCAGGGATTGGCAAATTTTACAACCCTAAAAGCCTTTTTGCCTTTGGTTCAGCTAAGCACTTTTTTCTTTTTAAAACTGGAACATAACTCTTCAAAACAAAATAACTCATTTTTTTTAATACCTACTATAGGAAATTAGTTTTTTTGTTGTTGTTTTTTAAATTAAAGAACAATTAACATAGTTTTGCTTTTAGGTCCAGTGCATTTTAATTCATTTCGTATAGAAAATCACACCACAAAGCACTTAGTTGGCAACCAAAAACATTACTTGGTGAAATTGGTATTTTCCTTTGTGCAATAATTATGCATATATTGTATATAAACTAATAAAATCTTCTTAAACTGGTACTTTTTAATTGCCTTTACTTTTTTAAACATTGCTAAATTTCTTTGTTTTCAGCCAAAGTTGTTAAGAACTACAGCAGGTTTAAAGAACAACATGGATATAATTTTATTATAGTTTAATTTCAGCTCTTTTACTATGCTATTCAAGAACATTTCAGGTGGCTGCCCTGCTATACTCTGCAAAGAAAAGAAATATAAAAAAATATATTTTAAAAAATTATTATTTTACTGTGTTATGTTGGTTTTATGTTTTGTATGGTTTTAAAGTTGATTTATATTGTACAGCAACACATAGTGACTTGTAGGCTCAATTACTAGTACCGTACTCGTCGAATCAAGAAGTCACTTAAGTAGGACGTGTCTGACAACATGAAGTAGACTAGACAATGTCAAAAATAACCTGAGCTGAAGAAGTTCAAGGATAGCCAAAGGCAATGTCTGTCAAAAGATGAGAAGCGTTGTGAAGGCAAATAAGGAACTGGAACATTCAGTTCATTGACGTGTACACTGATTACATTTATATTTGATGTATGAAGCTGCATAGCTAATCTTGTTTTATAAGCTGTTTCAATAAAGGTTTCTGGATAAATGTGGTTCTACTTCTAAAAACTGTTATAAAAAAAATTTATACTTTGTGTTGTAAGACAATTATGTTCGTAATTATTTTTACCTTGACTAAAGAAAATCTTTATCTGTATCAACCACATGTGCTGGATGGGCCAAATTTGTATAATTCTTTAAATGCACTCGGATTGCTGCACATAATTAATCCAAGTCTGCTTTGGTCACCCCTGATTTCACTCTTGTTTTTAGCACTTTTGACACCCACTTTAATTAAAGCTCAAAATCCTGTCTTTTCAGCCAGTCAGACGGTTCGACCGAGACCCTGTCTGTGATGGACGTGGATGAGCCGATTGAGCACCAACAATCCCCTGCCTCCAGCACAAACTTTGAGGAATGCTCCAGCAGAGACTCAGAGCCCGACCTGGTTCTCCTGTCAGACAGGTCTGAGCTCCAGCAGCCCACCTACCGAGCGCATCCCATCGTTTACATCGGACAGATTCAGGAGGAGAACGAGGAGCTGGACCCTCAGCGGCGGTCGCTCTCTATGGACAGTGCGTATGGTACCCTCTCTCCTGAGTCATTTCAGCGGGAGCTGCAGCCGCAGCCCATCCAAAGTGAGGGCGAGGAGGTGGAGGAAGTGCAAGACCAAGGGGTGGAGTTTGGCAAAAATGAGAAAGTGGAAGAACAGAAGGAAGAGCAGGAGGAGGAAGAAGATGATGAAGAAGAAGAGGAGGAGGAAGAGAATGCATCTATAGGGTCCCAGCTGTCTGTGGTGCAGTCAACCAAACCTCGCCGGCGGCCTCCTGTGCAATCCAAGGTTCAATGCATGCAGAGGCTGACCTCTCTGACCTTCTCCCGCTCAGAGGACAACCTCCTGCAGCGAGTCCACGGTGATGAAAACCCCGTGTCTCACACACACTCTTTCAACTCCGAGTCCCAGGAACTGGACTGCACGGACGTAGACCCGTCCTCTCTGGCTCACAGCAAGAGCCTATCGGAGCTGCGGCGGAACGGCTTCAACCGCTCCGAAGACTGCCTGAGCTCCAGCATGCCCTCCGACAAACTGCAGGCCAGCCTGAGCCGGGCCGAGGCCATGCTCAACCATAAGACACAAGAAGAGGTGGATGTGGAGACGGCGCCGTCTAGCAAAGCAGATAAAAAATGCGAGACGATGACGACAGCGGACACGAATTCACCCAAAAACAAAAAAAGGAAATCTCCAGCCCAACAGCACAAGAAGCTAACACTAGCTCAGCTTTACAAGATACGCACGACTCTTGTTCTAAACTCCACGTTGACAGCATCGTAAGTCGCTGCTTTTGAAATTTCAAACTGTAGATTTTAGATAATTTTGCATTTACATCATCATGCCTATTGATCTTTATTTCTCTCTTTTCAGGGAGGTATAACTTTTCCAAACGGCAGAGCGGCATCAACATCACAAGGGTTAGCGCTTGTTTTGTTTGGATGGACTGATTTTCTATAGACACAGATGCAATCTTTGTCACACTGCCCTCTCCCTTGCAGTTGCTATTCTGGACATTTTTATTTATACATCAACAATCACTTAGTTTTTTTTTAAAAATGTTTCATTGGGTTTTGAATTCCTCAAACAAAAAAGGAGGGGACATTAACTGCCTGCACTTTGCAACAGAAGTAGCACTGGAGGGTTGGAACCTGCAGCGAGGAGACGTCCAGGCGGAGGTCCGACAACCTCGTCCCTGCACTCCACACAGGAGACGCTGAACTCTTCCCTTCCTCTCACTCAAGAGTTGAAGAAAGAGACACCAAATCTTGAATATACTTGTGTGTTAGCAAGAAAAAACAAAACAAAAAACAAAAAAAAAAAAAAAACACCTGGACACTTGTTTTGCTCCTGATTTGCTTCAACAAAGGAAATTATTGCAGTTTTCTTTAAGTACAAAACTAAGGAGTGAAATTTTCAGCCATGTAATGAGTCGCTTGCGTATGATGCGTTTTCGATTCTTGACTGAACCGAAACTGATCGCCATCTCCTTTTGATTATGCAAACCCACCCAAAGATGGGAGGCCTGTGTAAGAGCAAAAACTAAAACAAAAACAACCACAAAAAAAGCAGTCCAAATAAGCCAATCGCATTTCAGCTTAATTTCTACTTTGTGTTTACTGTTCGCGTTTTTTGCTGAACTAATGACTAAAAATGGGTGACTGAAGCCATTTTGGTATTTTTTTTCCTGCACTATACATGTTCCGGCTTGAGGCGCGCGCACAAAAAAAATGAAAATGGATTCACAAGAAGAAAGGAAAGTCTCACTAGCATGTGCTTCTTTCTTAGTAATGTTAGCAGGTTGAAGAAAGAGGTTTGTGGTGATTATTCTGCAGAGCTTTAGCTGAACAGCGTTCTCCAGGAGATTAAAAAAAAAGCTTTTCATAACTTTTTTTTTTTCCCCAAACCAAATAGGTAAATGGAATTGTTTACTTCTGTTTTTTTTGTTTGTGTGTAATATTTATTACCCCTGCTTTGTTTTATATATAAGATTTTGTTTATGTTTGCTTTCATGATTTGTAAATGTTTTTTGTTAATATTTTGGTTATTTTTGTCATGTCAGGTATTAACATGCTAAGAACCAAAATCATGTCTTTTCTTTCAGGAATGACTACAAAGTGTCTTATGAAATAATAAAAAAAACCTTCAAAATACCTTAAATTTTTCGTTTTCAATACAGTCATTGTGTTTATATTGAAATAGAGACAGAATTTTATCAATCCACCCGTCTGTTTTGGATTGTTTATCGTAGACCGGTTGTAAGGGGGAAACTAGCATGTTCTGGAGTATTCCATGAAGTTTTCAGACCAGAAGAGATACATTTGAAACCAGAAATTTAAATACACACACACATCTTTTTTCTCTCTATTTCCAGCAAAATCAGGCCAAACCTCCCTTTTTAGGTCAGTTGTACTTATCAAAGTTATTTATATTTACTAAACGCCACAGTAATGAGAGAATGTCGGATTTGATTACCCTTCAAAATTTTCATAACAGTTTGCTGAAGCTCTGGGCCATTCTTCCATGAGAACTTTGTTGTCCTTAAGCCATTTTGTAAACAGTTTGGCTTTGTGCGTAGTTTTGTTGTCCAGGTGGAAGACCAATGTGCGCCCAACTTCAACTTCCTGGCTGATAAATATTTCCACAAAATGTTCTTTTCTCATGATGAACTTTCTTTCATAAAGTGTACCAGTTACTACTGCAGCATAAACAACCCCACGACGTAATACTGCCACCACTAAAACTCACAGTTAGGAGCATCCTGGTTTTTCCTCCAAAAGTAGCTATGGCTGAATTGGCAAAACGGTTCCACTTCACTTTCATCAGACCACAAGACATGTCTCCAAAAATGAAGATCTTTGTTTCTGTGTTTGTTTGCAAACTGTGTTCTGGCATTTTTCATGTTTGTTTTGAAGGAACGACTTCCTCCTCTTTTTTTTATGGGAGTCTATTTGCACATTTTGGATCAAACCCTTTTATCTCTGGGATACAGAACTGTCTCCTTCCTGAGCACTTGAGATTTTCATCATGTCTGTACTGGTATAATTATTTGAACAGATGGAAAGCAGTGCCTTCAAGCATCACCGGTGCAGCTCCAAATTTTCTTCCTGATCTCCTGGCTGATTTTTTTATTTTTTATTTCCCCATTGTATTAAACAAAGCAGTATGTTCCAGGCGTTCCTTTAAAATACATCCACATGTGAGACTAAAATTAATTCAGATGTGTCCGTTAACCTATCAGATGTTTCCAAAGCCATAACATAATTTGAGCTTTTCCTCTTCATTGTTAAAAATATGCTGATCATTCTGTATGTAAACTTCTGAATCCAAAGACATTAATAATTAAATCTGACATGTTCTTTCTCTCATTGTTGTGAAATATAGCAATGGAAATAATTTAGGTATTTCTGCCTTAAAAACAGGAGTTGGTCTCATGCCACTTAAGTCAGGAATATTTGTATTTTTATTCAGTGTATGGAAACTTCTGGTTTCAGTTCTATACAGTTCTTTTCAGTTTTTTACGTGGTACCCAAAAACTTATTTTCACTGAGACCAGCAAGATGCACACTGCAAAAACATACAATCTTACCAAGTACTGGTCAAGTCTCTAGTTCAAATATCAGCACACTAGAAATAAAACAAAACTAACTTACAAGTAACTCGAAAAAAATACATATGCTTGTTTTGAGTCAATAATTCTTTAATATTGATGAAAAAGTATTAATTCAATTGGCAGATTATTTAATTTATAGGAAAAATGCCTTGTATAAATTAAATAATCTGGCAGTGGCACAAATAGTTTCTAGCCCTTTTTTTGACTTTAAACAAGTTCCTATTTCTTGCTGACAAGTTACTTGTAAGGAGTCTTATTTCATGCATATTAGGATATTGCTAGAAAAAAAAATGTTTAAAGGGTCTAGTTAATCTTGCTAAGCACTGTGAATGTATTAGTAGTTGTGTCCACACATCTGCTAAAACAACAATGTAATGTGTTCTAAATCTTTATTAAAAGCTGATCTGTGGGAGAAGAGGTAAAACATTACTTTAGCTCTGTCAAAGCACTTAGTCAATTCATTTTGAGCATTTAGAGCTGGAGATAATTCATCTGAGTTTCTGGGAAATCAGGGATCACATATCGAGTACAGCTGTCTGTCTGGGACCGCCGTCTGCTTCCCACAAAGTTCATCCGACTCATCTCTGCTTTCAGCATGCGTTCAGGTCGTCGGAGACAAGCTTGCTGGCCCCGGGTAACGTCAACGCCAAGGTGTATTTACAGGTGATTATATCAGCTAATCGGTGGATTACAGCATGTTGAGTCGACACAAGCCTCTAAGCTGGGGTGGAAAAAAGACGGAGCGCTGCTGTGGGATTTTTGCCTTAATCTGGCCTCAGAAAGCATGTGGCCCCTCCTGCTCTCACATCTGGCCTGCTCGGATTTACGATTGTAATCCATGGTTTTGAAACTATTTTATCATGCTTCACTGCTGATACGCTGGACTTTAATTATTAAAATGCAGATTTTCATTTTAGTTTTGATGTAATTACACATTCTTGTTCGATTAGCTTCTGCTAAGTAAGTAATGAGGTTGTCCCCCCAATATGGCCCTGGGCCAGCTGCCTCTATAGATTAGTTGCAGATAAATAAGGACATGCTGCCAGATGTAATGACAGTCTGCTGCCTTGCATGCAGGAAACAAAATAAATACATTTCTTAGAAAGGTTGATCTTTAGACTTTTGAATTATATATTAAATACCCCAAACTGTTAAAAGTGATAGCTTTCATTCCTTTATTGCTGAAAAACAAATCTTGGATTGATGCTTAAAATATGAGCTGCAAAATAACAGGACAACATGTGGAAGTATGTTTCACTTAGCATCAACCTACATTTTGACTATTTTAGTTTTGGGTTTTTTTTCCAAAGTGTCCCCACCACTCTGTTCTTAAGCATCTTGTCCACTGAAATTATATGAAGGACAAGTCTGTCCAATATGGCAAACGTCTTATTGTCATGCAGAATTTCCATTCATTCTACTTTAAATTAATCTTACCAAATATTGCACCCAAGCAGTCCTTTGCGGTTATGATAGTCATCACATTACTTTTATTTGTATTTGTGTTCATTTTGAGCAATTAAAGTGTGCTTTAGAAACTTTTAGCTAGAGCACTGATTCTGCAAATGGTTGAGTAAGTCCAGTTTCATACAAGTTTTAAAATTAGTCCCTCAAGGCTTACGGTAATTTAAGGTCATTTTTCATTTGGTATTGAATGACATTGTGACAGCTACCTAAAGTGCACTTTTATGAGGATGACTATGTATCTTAGTATTTAGTTAACTCTAAAACAGGCTGTTGATGCTACATTTATGTTTTTCAGTAATAACTCCTATATTTCAGATGATGCTGATGATTCAACCCAAGGAGAAATATTGTTGTGAGCAACAAGGGTTTGTACTCAATGCTTCTTCCCTTGTATTGCTGCTGAGGCATGGTGGAAATGTTTGCTCAGTGCAGCCAGGGCAACGGAGGGTTAACACCACTCACTGCGGCAGATGTCAAAAACCATGCTGTAAAAAATGTCTGATTAACACAAAGGGGCACTTTGTCAAATCCTGATTAAAGGAGCACTTTCATTTATTAAACTCTGTCAATCCCCTGGACTGTTTTAGAGCAAGGGATTAAAACCAGGTAGACACTATTGTCTTTCTAAACAATCCCTCTTTAAGCTGTAGCTGTTTCCTGGTGCCCCGACGAGGCCAGGCTGACTGGCTGCCTGTAATCTCAGCAGAGGCTTATGGGTCACTACTACCGCTACACATTCCCATTCATCAACCTCATCCCCTTTAAAGGGACTATGTGATTGGATTTAGGACATGTTCTACAGGGGCAAAAAAAAAGGGAAGAGCACACTGAATCATGTTTACAAGGGCTGTGCTGTGAAAAGGCCTGTGGATGAGTGGAAGCCGTATGGTGTGGCTTACTCTGGGGACATCTGCCGTCGATCACAACCACACTCAGCCATCAGACTGCTGACCTTCACATGGACCATGGGAACATCTGGGTCCTTTCCTTCTCATAGACCACATTGAGCAGGCAAATGGCAACAGTGATGTCAGGATGAAGTCTTTAAACAAGGTTGCAAAGAAGCAGTGGGACAACACTGATTGATGTAATAGTCAAGTCTAATTATTTTTGGAACCTGTACCACAAAACTTGTATGGTTGTGTTTAATTTCCCCATACAGAGTTTTCACGTTACAGTCACAATCTTCAATTTTTATGTTCTTTACACAAATAAAAACCTTTTGTGCGTATCTAATAAGACTTCCTGGAACCATATTTTGCTGTAATTACAACTTGTAATCTTTTGGGATACAACAGCAGCAGCTTTGCACATCTAGAAAATTATATTTGTGCCGGTTTTTCCTTGGAACATAACTGAGAGGTTTGACTGGGCCATTCTGACATGTGAATATGCTATGAACTGTTTATTTAAGATCATTGTCCTGCCAGAAAATAAAACTCTGATCATGTTTTTTGCAGTTAAGACCAGCTTCCTGTTGTACTTGGAGAAAACGGATCCCCACAGCATGTTGCTGCCACCACCATGTTTTAGTGTAGGGAAAATCTGCTTAAGGTAATGCACACTTTTTTTCCTGTCTCTGATAGCATTTTATGTTGACCAAAAAGTTTAAATATGAGTATTTTTTCCCAATAAATGCCCATTTTTTGCTCTGTACCGTAAAGACCAGATTTTCAGTTCATGACTAACAGCTGACCTGTCAACAGATCCTCCTACCTAAATTAGCAGGTAATGTTGTGGTAATCGAGTTTTACTCTTGAGACCATGTTTCAAAGTTTTATTCCAGGCCAGGGACATGCAACCTGAGGTACAAGTTGCTCCTTGGACCATCTACAACTTAAAAAATAATAATAAAGATCCCCCCAAATTAAAATGATATAAAACTGAAAATGACCTAAAAATTATGACTTGCTCTCATTCTGTTGAAGAAATTCTTTGAAAAAAACTGAGTCTTCTAGAACATGCATTTGTTTTGCATGTCTTACATTTTACTATCACTATTTTTTTTTTCATTGAATTTCTACATTATAATGACATTAAAAGTACCAGTAACAATAATAATTACTCTTATTACTTATCTATTTTAAAGCCTAAACATGGAAATGAAATTGTGGTTCTTTAAACATTCTGACAAATGTCCTTTAGCAGATAGTCAAAAATAATAAACAGTCTTGTTTCAGAAAATAATGTAACATTTATAGCTTTAGGTTTTATTTAGTTGGATTGAGTGCAAAAAATGGCTCTTTGGATTATAAAGTTTGACTTAGGATTTTGGTAATGACCAAGTCTGATAACACTGCTGAAACATCCTTTTTTAAAGCAACTCTGACTGCAGCTCCTGGCTGCAATTAGATGCAGCCAAAGCTTCTTCCTCAGTACCATGTCTGGATCTGCTGGGTAAAGATGAAGCTGGAGGGAGATGAGAAAACAAGACATTTTGAGTAGATAGATGTTTTTCTGTCTGTACAAGTTGCAAAAGTAAAGAACGCTAAGTGAGGTCAATTCTCCACCACCACCTGTTTTATATCCATTAGCTTAGAATATTATTGAATTGTTCATTTAAAGGTAACTCTACTCACTCAGTAAACCAGATAAGTTGCATACAAACTGAAGCCTTTATTTCTCTTAATTTTAATGATTTTCTGCTTTCATCTGACAAAAATATGACTTTTAAGATTAGAGTATTACATCAGACCAATGAAAAAACATACATAAGTGTAGGCTTGATAAACAGAATGTTGAATGCCTTCCTCAAAAGGTACTTTTAATCTGACAAACAAGCCTTATTGCAACAAATATTCAAATTTATTCAATGCGAATGTGTTTTGGGTTCAACTAAATGTTGTGGCAGTTCTTCTAACTGAATAAGTAAGGCGTACCCAGTTTGTCTGCAGCCTTGTTGAAGGGATGCTTGTTATTGTGAAGCTTAGTTTTTTTTTTTTTTTTACTGTAGTACATTAAACACTGCACATCAAAGCTGAACATCAAGCCCATTTGGGTCTACAATTGAATTTCAATCTATCAAGATGCTTTAATTATGTTGTTTTTGTATGTTGTGTAGTCATTTCAAACTTAAATTCCTACATTTCCAAAAACAGCAGCTCCCGTTTCGATGCTTTGGGTGTAGTTTCTATTTAACAGTGCAAGAGTTTTACCTTTGCTCAATATTTTACATTAGGGTATTGTTAAAATAAAGGATTTCCAGTGCTTTAGTGTTGACCCCACAATCCCCCAACAGCACCAAGCTGATGAATGTATTACCAGCTGCTGCTGGAAGCATGAATTCATCCCTCAAAGACGTGACATATGCTTGAGGATCAATTGTCTTTATCCCTAGAAAACTTGTGTTTCTGAAAATCAAAAGAGCATAAGGCCTTACCTTCACACAACAGTGTAAACTCCTCACCTCAGTAATTGTATTAGTGTATAAGAAGCTTACTGTAATTACAATATTGTATTTTTAGGGCAGCAGTCTGGAACATGAAACATAAATCTGTCTTTTCTAAATTAAATGGAGCCTCATTGGAAGAGGAGTAATACAAGAGGAGGACAGAGGGATTAACGTGTAAGTCCGGTACATTTAATATTTACACTGCAATCGCTCAATTAATCTGACAATGTGTTCTGTGCTTAATACCTGAGCTGAGTGGATGTCCTGATTTATCAGTGGTGTGCACAGTGGAGGGGGTAGCCAGTGGTTTCAAAACAGTGACCCAAATGCAACATACCTGCAGTATAATCACAGAAAACAATGGTTTGGGTTTAATTTTATTAAAATAAATGTGGTATGCATATTTATTGTCTCTCTTTTCTCTGATACCCATCGATACAAATCTAGATGCCACAAGTTGTATCTGAAGAAACCAAATATAAAAAAGTGGGAATGTGTGTGTATTAATTAATTTCCTCTCAACTTAACAACATTTAACTACTTTGCATTTTTCTGTCACCCCAATACAAAATTAATACATGAAAATTTGTGGTTATAGTGAGACAAAATGTGAAAAAGCTGCAAGACTTGATGCTGAACAGTACTAGTAAATTACAGAAAAAAATTATTCAAATCTAGTCATGCACATTTCATCAAATGAATCCAATGAACTACATCTTTATTTTCCCTTCTATTTAGCTCCCAGTCATCTCAGCAACAAAATTACTTCCTTTTTAAAAGGAAGTTAATTCCAGTGCGAGCAAACCTGGAAGGATGGCCGACATCATTGAAGGGCCAGAGGGGATCAAAATACAGGAAATGAAATCTAACACAAGCAAAGCGGCTGTACATACACATGTAGTTTTTTTAATAAGCCAATATAAAATCATTTCCTTTAAGTATTTCAAAGACCTGGCTGTGAAACAACAGGGTATGTTAGAGGCTAGACTGTCTTTGCCTTTGATAAAGAATGTTTAGACTACCATTTAGGAAAATTAGTTTATTATTAATTAATATTTTTTTATGTTATGACAATGTTAAGTCCTACACAATCGGGGGGAGAGGACTGACTTGACAAGGAAGGGAAAACACAAAAATAAAGTGATAATTCACAGTGTGTTCCATTCAACCATATTAAAAGAAAGTTGAGTGGAAAGAAAAATTTGGTAAGGAAAAAAATTTGGTAGGGAAGCAACTCTCTTCACAAAGTTTATGGAGATGTTGATTTAATTTTCCACCAGACTTAACACCCTTATGAACTTCCATATGTACTGACAGATTGTTTAATAATCATATTGTGGCAGCTTCCACAATGTCACTGTTTTAATGGTCAGTGAGCATTCTGACCTAAACCCAAAAGAGAACCATTAAATCATAGCTAAGAGAAAGATGAGAGACATCAGATTCAAAACCAAGATGAACTAAGGCCATTATTTGTGATGACACCTAAAATGCTATATTTTTATTCTAGGTTAATGAGCTCATAGATAAAACAATTATTGTATAAAACTAATTAAAAATATCTATTATAGTCAAAACACAATTCTCACAAAACATATGAAAGAGTAAATTCACTCTCAAGAGTCAGAAATCTTTTTTTCTTTTTTTTTTTTTTTTAAATAAAGGTCTAACCACTTTAGTCATGTGGTTTCTTTTAAAGACTCCATGGCATGATACCAGTATTTTCTTATGTTTCCTAGCAACAAGGGTGGCTCAACTTAGCTCACTTTTCCCTACAGCATGAGACATGAACATACTTTTTAGCTGGCTAACACTTCTAACTAATCTTCTGTAAGATTTAAATTTCTTTTGTAGACAAACAGAGGATTGGATTTTATTTGATGTAAACCATGATCAATAACACCTACAGAAACAAAGACTTGAAATAATCTGTGCAATGGATGTAGCTATGCTTTTTAATAATTCAACCACAATTTTACCAGGAAGTCCCTTGAGATAAAATCTCTTTTTGAGGGAAACCAACCGAACAGCATACAAACAACAACAAAAAAAGGATCAATTTCAATAAGAAATGTCTGAATGTGTGCATACGTGTGAGTTTCAGTTTTTGAATTCAATAACTGACATCATTCATTTTTTGATTACATTTACATGTGGGGGATACTTAGACGCCCATGAAGGGGGTGTACTTAAAGGGTTAAACAGAAGGAGGCGCAGCAGCGGTCAGCTCGTCTGGGTGGAGTGAACTTTAGACATGTAGTAGAGCTAATTAGCCCAACAGAGAACGTTATGGCAGAGCAACAAAAGCTCTGAAAGACAAAGAATATCCGCGGGAAAAGGAACAAGAGGCTGTGAGATGATGGGTGATGTGACTGAGGAGTCGCTGTTAAATTATTTCTTCTCTGCCGGTGGGAACTCCGGCAGAGTGAAAAATGCAGATATGCTGAAGACGTTTAAGCCCTTCATTGGCCACAGTGACCCGCAGTTACGCGGTAAGTAGACTGAATATAACATTACTAAGCTGAGACCACCGGGGTGATTAAACGGCGTGATGCGGTCGCGCGGCTTGTCGGTGGAGGATGAAAGAATCGTCCGCCCGCGCGCGTCTGTCTATTCAGGTTCAGTTTATATCTGGAAGCCTTTTTGATAGACCATCACATTTATCTGTAATAGGCAGCCTAGTTACGATCTTTGCGTTGTTTCTGTCTGTAAAGCCAACATCTGGTTAGCATTAAAAAGCACCCATTCACTCCCCCAACTCCTTTCAGCAGGAATTGTGTCATTTCCTTCCACGAGCCCGTTGGTTACAACATTGAGGACCCATCAGCAAAATGCGGTGTCACATGAACCCCCCCAGTCCCTCCCAGGAGCAGCTCTGAGATCACAGTACTGATAAAATCTCTGTTTTTGTCCACCCACATATCTTAAGATGATGCAAGATCGACCTGATTCGTTGCTAGCACTGCAGTTCTGCTCATTTTTGGACTCAAGTGACTAATGGGTATTGAGTAACTCTTTGGATTTTTCCCGCAAACAGAAACAGTTTAAGTAATAGCATAATTTTCCCAGCTAAAAAAAATAGTTTTCAGGGTCTGGTATGACTGCGTTAGTTGTGGGAGCCAATGTAATGACTATACTGACAAAAGACAGGGGAAGTGTATTCACATTGCTTGAGCTTTTTCCCATATTGTCACAGGTATATCCGTAAAGCTCAATGTGCTTTGTTGGGATTTTATCTGATGGAGCATCATAAAGTTACACTTCATTGGGAAGTATGAGGACAGGACGCACAGCTGTTTTACGTATCAAGAGACTGAAATGTTGGAATGATCATACCAGTAAGACTAAATTCACAAAAAGCAGAATCCAAACACAAAGTGAGAAACTTGTGTTTCTCACTTTGTGAGAAATCAAGGAATCAACTAATATTAAAGGAATCAACTAATATGGCAACACCTTACTATCAATAATGAACTCATAGAAAAGAACTGAAAACAGCAGGACCTATTGAACATAATGAACAACAAGACAATGGTCAAAACCAAAACAACCAAAGATTGTCCACTAAGGTACAAGTTTGTACATGTGACATAAAACTGAAACAAGTATTTTAGTAATTGTACAAAAAGGCACATTAGCTTTTTTTTTTTTTTCTCTAATTGTGTCAGGACAATTAAAGAAATACTGAAGATGCTTGTTTGGAAGGAATACAAAATAATAAAAACTGTCCAAAAGTAGAAGAGAACAAGAACAAGATCAAAAGTCTGCAGAAAGACCAAATCAGAGTTAATGTCAGAGCTACTACAACATGCTGTAACAATGAGTTGCTCAGTCCTAGAAAGTAATTCCAAAGTCAAGTTTAAGAAAAGCAGTCCACCAGCTACCAGTCTTCTATATAATGACTTAAAAAGAGGAAGAAATGAGGTGTTGCAATGAATCAAAGTGTTGTCATGCCCAAAGTCCAGACCTCAAACTGTGTGAAATTCTGTAGTGTGACCTTAAGAGAAGTGTGCTTAAAGAAATGCCCGCAAACCTTCAGTGAGCTGAAGCGACAGGAGAGAGGGTCAAAATTCCTCTGCAACGTGAGACTCGTAAGTTTACACAGAGAACAACTACTGAAGGTTATGGCTGCTAAAGATGATTTGGTAATGATTTAATATTTTTTAGTTCACTCTGACAGGTTAAACCTAGAATTGAAGGATTCTTTTCTTTGTCTAAGAGTGAATTAGATAAAACAGATGGTCCAGGATGTAGTGCTTTATCAACCAAAACCAGACACATGGCGCTTAGCTCCGATTCTGCAGTGCCTTTACTTTCCACACAGGCTGAAATGAAGACATGCTGTGTTTTAACCCCCTTAAATGATTATCTAAAGTGACCTTGTGTCGGCAGCATGTACAGTCCAGATGCCGTGTCAGCAGTGCAGTTGTTGACAGAGGTTTTGACATCTGACATGGCTGTCCAATTAGAAAAAGTGCTTCCCACACATGCTTCTGTCGTAGCATGTGGCTGCAGCATTTTATGTTGTAATTGTAATGATAGCGTTTTAATCATAATTAAGTCCATGCATGACTGGGTATAGACCCTTTAATGTGGACCCTTTAATGTGGGCGCTTTTTCATCAGCTTGCTAAAACTGGGACATGGTTTGGAAAATATGTGAAGGAGGGGGTTGTTGGATTGTTTGTGGAGACCTTTGGCTAATAAATGACTAGTTTGTGCACTGTTACTGCGCTGGGCAGGAGGTTCTTTTGTTGGGACAGATGTAAACAGCTGCTTCCTCTGGATTTCCTGTTGCAGAGCTGCCCAACTGTCTCGTTGCATAGCTCTCATCAAGAAAAGGAAATGCTTCACATGTCCCGAGATGGAATCCCCGGTTTACCACAGGCATGTAGGGAATACCTATGTTTGCAAAGTGTTCTTAATCACACATCCTGCATAAGTCCGACATATCTGCTCTGAGAGGTAAACAAAAAGCTTCGACTGATGGGCTCTATCCCATAGGACAGATAAGCTGAGGCTTTTGAAATGACTCAGGTTTTTGCCACTGGGCTGCACACAGACTGGACCGTTGTTTATGTCGAGTGGGAAGATACTTCCACTCTGTTTAGATTAAGGGTTGTGAGCCCACACAGGCAGATGATATACAGTTTCTTTGCAAACTTTTTTTTGGCAAAAAAAAGTCACACAAGGTTTTCTCTGACACTCCTGCATAAAAACAAGTGCAACCAATTGCCTTCAGAAGTCACCTAATTAGAATATTAGTAATAAACATGTGTGTAATATATTTTTTAGTCATTACAATTACAGCTGGATGTTTTTGAGAGAACCTTATGGAACAAGCAGCACTATGAAGACCAAAGGAGCACACCCAGGCTATCTGCAGGTTTCAGCAAGTCAAATTGAAGACTTCTGAAGACCTTTTTAATGCCACCTTGAATGAAATTTTAAGACAAAAAAAAAACTACAATTATAGGGGATGGTTGTGTAATCCTACTGTAATACACTACATTTGGCTTTCTACAGCATTAACCCCATAGTGCCAAGTTTAAATGTTTTTTGCGCAAATGCACCTAGCCTAATACGGGTGGGCAACAAAAGTGAGCCAGTTTCAAAAACAAACGTCATTCAAACTGGCAATAAATGTGTCCATAAATGTGTCCTCTTGCAGAAAAGCTAGCAAGAGTTTGATTCGCAGGCAATTAGCTTCGGCTTTTGTAGAATTGGTATCAAAAACTGCTGTGTGCCACATCTTTTCAGATTTTTTATTGTGAAAGTTTTAAAACCATAAATTATTTTCTTTCTACGCCATAATTAAGCACTGCTTTATTTAAAAAATAAAAAAACAAACAAACAAAAAATAACATACATTGCAGTTTGTGACAAAATGTAAAAATACTGTAGTAAATGGGAATACTTTCTCATGAAACTGTGTGTTCAGTATGGTTCAATCATCAGTGCAGGTTCAAACTTTTTGACCTCTCATATTTTTTCTTCAGCTAAATACAGAGAGGAATTCAAGCTCAACATCGACCGAATCGCTGTGGTGAAGTCAGAGAATGTAAGTGAATATTTTTACCTTTTGTGGAAAAAAAACTGTCTAGGATAAAGTTCCCCATTAGATATGTGAGGAATGCGTTCTCAGAACTGGCATATGTTACAACCGAGGAGTTAGAGGATTTAGTTTAAGGATCAGTCGTACCCTCAGTGTTTCCTCTTGAGACTGCAGCTACATTTTCTATGCTTAGAAAGACTACTTTTTAGGTAATGTGTTTCCATAATGATGATTTTATTTCCTGGTCAAATAAAATCAGGAGGATTTGTTATTATATGTATGTTTGATCATAAACCATTTTTATTTTTAAGTGTTTACTTTTATTTGTTTTATTGTATTGATTTTCATTCTTATTTACTACTATTTTTAGTTTTTTCTCTGGAATTGTATAAATAGTACCCTTGTCATATCTCTTTGTGAATAACAGAGCCTTAGATACACATAAATCTATAATCATAGGTTTGTTTCATACCTGGCAATATCTAATTAGTTTTATTTTAATTTAAACAGATGGTTTAAATTTTTACATTCCCAATAGACAACATACGAAAAGCTAATCAGTAAAACAGCAAGTGGCACAATTTACTTGTTCAGGTCAACTTTTAGGTGCAAGTGGTTGGTTAATCTAGTCCTATACGTCCAGAAGACATAAAGCAGGATTTATAAACATCAGAAATGTCACATTAGGCCATAACTTTGTTTTCTCTTCAGGTGTCATCATATATGTGGAGAACATTGTTGACATCAGCAGGGAAAGGGGCTAATCACTTTTTACAGACGCTAGTAGGGTGGTGTTTAGCATGTTTAGTGTTTAGTACCGTAAGTAAATATTTTCCCAATATTTTTCAACCTTACAGTTGAAATTGATTTTGCTTACAGAGATCACAAACCTCACAAGGAGCAGGATTAAAGAAAAAAATGAGGAATATTTGTTTAAATTTGCAACAGATATCGTTATTGCAACTTAACAAATTTACAGTATCATGCAACTCTAGTCTCTCATGTTTGTTCCAAATGAACCTTTAGTTGTCTGAATCCTTTATTTATTTATTTTAATTTGGGTTCACTGCAGTGCCAAATGGAAATACCTGACTGTTGTGCTGATTTGTTTATATATGAAGCATGTTTTCTGGTCTAGAAATTTTACCTAAAAACACAATTTTACAGTTTGCTTTTGCTGTGTACTTTTTGCATTACATCAGTCACAATTCATTGTGTCTTTGTTACAACAGACAGAGCCTCTGTCAGACAAGGCTTCTCATCATCCTTTTTAAAAGCTTGTTGCACTGTTTAACCTTCAGGGAGAGAAATATCTCGTCCTAAAGAAGAAGTACAGAAACTTGCTGCAGGAGCGAGACACCAGACATCATGAGACAGACGGAAACGCTCAGAGAAATCAGAGTTTGGCCAGAGTCACAGCCGCTGCGCAGTGGGAGGCGACTTACATCCTGACATCATGTGGAGAGCCTGATGAAGAGGTGAGTTGTAGGTTGTTTAGATTAAAATGTTCAAAAATAAAATGAATGAGGTGTTACGATGCAGGAACAATACTGGGTTCTGAAATGTGCTTTAAATCTGCCATTGGTGCAGCTCTGCATGTGTCTTCTTTATGCATTTAGTGTGAACAAAGCCCACATTGTTGGTGCATTCAGCCTTTCCTTTCCAGCCTGTGTCAGCCTAATGAATGAATGTTTGCATTGACAACCACTGATGGAGAAAAATGAAAAGCTAGTTTGCTGTGGTGAACCCAACATAACCTACCAAAGAAGAGATAGGGTCAAAGATTGTAGGCCTTAACATAAAGACCAGATTTGTTCAACAAAGTTGTTCCCTGAAAGTATTTTGCATATTATTTCTGGAGTACCGACAAACTGTCATCATCATTTTGGAAGATCAAACCACCAGTGTGCTGCTGGTAAAATGTCTTCACACATGATTGTTCTAAACCAGTACTAAAGCAAACATCTGCTGGCCACACCCAGTTTCATATTAAAGAAAGAGCAAATGAAAATGATGACGTTGATCCAACTGAGTGAACACTGTAGTCACACAGCGGAACGGAGCTGTGTGACTACAGTGTTCACTCAGTTGGATCAACATGACTACAGTTCATTCAGTTTAAAAACCATGCTTTTAAACTGCATGGATGTAATCAATTCTAGGCAGTTAGAGATGCATTTAAGCCATTTCTTTGGATGAAATCAGTTGATTACAAAAATAATGTATTAGAGCTTCTCTCCACCCCACAAACGTTCAGCATTCTGCACACGAACTCAAATATATAAATATGTTCCCACTAATATTTGGTTAAAATTGGGGGTTGGAAACCGGTGGAGTAGGGGTGTATTCTTCCTTTGGTGGTCTTTGTTTTTGTTTTTTCTGCCTTTTCCTCTTTGTCTGCTTCTTTAAGTGAAGCAGCAGACATATAGGGTGTTTTTTTATAACTCTCTTTATCCTTCTTTCTCTCATCTTTTCTTATCTTTTTTTCCTTTTTAACTTTTGCCCCACCTCTCTTCTTTGTCCTTTTCCATTTATTTTTCTTTTCCATGTTCATTGCATTTGAAATAAACCCAGAACATTTTCTAATAATTTGTTTTTCCTCCAGTTGAGTATTATAGCTAAAGCCGTAATGCTCCACTTGTGAAAGTAAATCTGTTCGGATTCTCTTTGGCACTCAGACAACAATTCTTAGTTCTACCCTGCAAGACAGAAACATAGTAGTAAATAAATAAATTTGCTGTGCAGATCACATAATAAACCTTAATTAACTTTTTTAAAAGCTAAAAGTTGTCTCTGATTGTGGTGCAGATTTTCTTTGTGTCTTGCATTGTTAACGCTGAATGTTCTGTGTTCTAATGTAGGAACAGCAGGCTGGAACAGACAGTGTTCATCACTCTTCACACCAACCTTTTGCTGCCCACATCAATGATCCCTCAGCACTAAATAACGGGGAGGATGAGCTGGACAGAGATTCAACATCAAAGGTAAAAAGTAAATGGTGTTTTAACCGTACAGACGCCAAAAGCACCCACACAGGTCGACTTCTACATGCTGATTCACTCTGTGAAAAACATGCCGATTTGTGTGGTTAAAATCTAGCCTGTTTTAGCTTAGCAAAAGCTTTTGATCCCAACACTATTGTGCGTTTTAGAATCAGACAGTAATGGGGGAACATGATACACCAGGGCATAAAAATAGGATTGGTATTGCTTTAAGTGCAGTCATTAAAGTATCCAGATAGCGCTATCAATCTGTCCGAGCCTGGTGAAGTTTCCCATCCTGGGTTCAAAAAGTCCCAGGCTTCACTCCTGGTGATGTCTTTCTGTCAGTTCTTTTAAGTTCAAGCTTTACAGTTTTATCCCTAGCAGAAACCCAAAGATCCTACTTTTCCATCTGGTGCCAAATAGATCCTCTGGTGGCAAGTAGGCACAAACAGAATTCATTGGGTATGGTTCTCTTCAGTTGTCCCTGGAGGGAAACAGGAGCTTGTGCCAGACTGAGAGTCCAGTTTACCTCCATGTACACTACAAGCACACTTTCAGATTATGTTTCTAACTGACATAATGCAACTAGCTGTAACTATGAACCTCCCTATTAAGTTACTTTCACCACAAGTCTTTCGCGCTTTCACACTATATAGGAACAAAAGGGGTGTGGCCTACAACATGGAGCCCTCATCTGTGAAAATTGTGTGTGATTTTCCCTACTAGAGAAATGTAGTGCTTTGTATACATCACATTTGTTGCACATGCCTGTACTGCCCTGTAAAGTTCAGAGTGATTATGGCTTTATGATTACTTCCAAAGGTGGATCGGGGTATTGGTGGCTAACTTTAACCCCCATTCTTGGTGAGGGCTTTTTAATTGATCATAATTTTAATAAAAACTCAGAACAAATAATCAGAAAAGAACTCAATGGTTAATCTGTAAAAATTTTTACTAGGGTTTTCTTTGTTAATTTAATGTTAAATCATTGTCAAAACTCCCTTTAAAATATGATTTGTACTTAACATAATATGACCACTGATCAAATGCTGAATTGTCCCTTACTGGAACCATTTTTCACCTTCAAATGTTTTTATTTGCAGTATGACGATCACACTTAAAATATAAACTTTTGATTGATGTTTGTTCTATTTATTAGCCTGGGCATCTAAATTTATTAATTGACCTGTGTTAACTCTGGAGTGCATGCACTCCAGAGTTAAGCAATATCCAAAAAGATATGGGCATAAATGTGGCGTATTTTAATTCATAGTTTTTGTGCTGATATCACTGTGAAATGTTTCAGAAACATCTCAGAAAACAACATAACATGTCAATAGAACACTGAAAGCTCTACAGGATGATCGACTATTTTCACAAAGGTTCTCATTACATCATTTCTTGGAAGTATTATGAGCTGACATCATCTTTCTCAAATTTCTGGACTGCAGTGCACATGTCCAAACAGCTAAAAGCTGGACTGCTTTGATGTTGGTGGAACCAAGGATAGAGTGACTTTAAAAATTACTCGTCCCTTTGGATGGTTTACCCTTCTATTCAAATTAATCATGATTAGCAAAATTTGGCTTTTTTGGCAAATGAAAAGACAAAAAAATGTTACTGTCAAATTGAACTGTATTCAACAAAATAATTAAATCAAATAATTAAATAAAAAGATTTAGCATAAAATAAGTGATTGCAAAAATATTAACCCCCTTTAAATTGACTAACCTAATTCATCAGGTTAATGGTGCTACTATTTTCACAATGAGTGAAAGGCAGAAAATACAATGGATTTAGCAATTTAAAGGGAATCCTGGAGGACAATTTGTTTCCATTTGCACTGCTTCAACGAAGCAAGACAATGACTTTATGCATCCAGGTAAAGCTACCCAGAATGGTTTGAAGAGAACAGGATTAATAGTCTAGAGTGGCCCACTTGATGTTGCATATTTGTATATAATTGTATTATTTTGCAGAAATCAATTTTCACTTTGACTTTCAAGGATTCTCTAAAAACAACATTTGTTGATTGATTTGTAAAAACAATAAAGAGGGTAGGTAGTACATCCTAGAAGTGTGATTCCATTTTATAGTGCTTCTATTATAACTTAACTTTGCTAGTCAAAAGTGTAATCCACTGGTAGCTTCTAGCATCAATCTAAACATATTTAGAAACATAGGTAAGAAAAGCCTTCACAGCCCTGAGTGATTCCTTGTTTTACCCACCAGGTGGTGCCAAGTAAATTACCCAGATCTTTATACTTCAGGATGTTGTAGCAGAAAGTGAGGAGACTAAGTGTGGATAAAAACTGAATTTAAATGAAGCTGCCTGTTGTTATGCTAAGCAGCAGCGTTGGTGGAGCGCGTTAGAAAGATAATAGCCATTTGTGCTCATTACTGCGAAGAGAATTGACCCACAGAAAAATAGCATGTGGCTCTCATGACCTTCACAGTGGAAACATTAAATATGCTGGACTTTGTTAATATAACTCTTAAACTGGATTAAGTGTGTTTATCAAGAGTATGACTCATCACCTTAACTGTTTTAGGACCTGCTAACTCTGCTTAGACTGAGGTCATTTATATACAGTATATCAGTAGGAATATAACACGATTCAAATTTACTAATTAAAATATATCATTAGATGTTTTGCCTGTTCAGTGACAACAAAGCAACAAAGATAGATGCTCCTATATAAAGATTTGTCACTGAGACTTTAAAAGGTGAAAATGAAACGAAACTAAATCCAAAAAATGAAATCTTAAAGATTTTTTTTTATGCTTTTTACTAATGTCCTTTTGTGAGTTTTCATGCTTGAGACTTTTTGAGTGCACAACAAATAAAATCTATTATACACACTCCTGAACACATTAATCTAAAACACACATTTTGAGTTCACTAACTTGTCAAAAATCAATGCCATAATAAACATAGTAAATTGCTTTACCACAATGAAACAAAACAGCAAAAGTCAGACTTTTGTTTTAAATGGAGTTAAAGATTTCTGTGGTCATGCACTATTTATATAAAATTATTTGTTTTACAAACACTGGTAACATCTTAAATGTGTAATTAAAGAACATGCATAACTTCACAGCAATTGTAAACCCACTTAAACTGTCTTATGCATTTTTTTTATTTTAAACGTCTTAAACTTATTTGAAAAAATACCAATTATTTATTGTGTATAATTTTTTTTTGATTTTGAAGTGAGAATATTATGCAAAATCTACTTTTTTGAGCTTTATATCTTGTTATAGTGTCACTCCCATCAAGAACATACCTGGACTGTTGCCACCTTCCCCCCCCCACACACCTACTCAGTTCCTTTACGCTAGCGGCAGCAGCGATTAGCAAACGCGAGTCTCATTAGCTTATCATAGAAACTACTTCTCAGTCCAGTGCTCCTAAGAAAAGTTGTAAACAACATAAAGGGAGTAGCATTGCACTGAAGGAGGAGTGTTGAAAAAGAGGTGGCTCTTAAGCAGACAGATCAAGGGGTCAAATTGAAACGTCAAATTTCCTTTTAAGTCACATTTTATATAGCATTTCCATAACAATTGAAGGTTAAATAGTAACTTGATTATATTAGGAAATGGCACTACGTGCCTGGAAATGCATAATGCTCCCCCCTTTAATAAGTTCAGGTTTTTTATGAGAACAATTGGTGTCAAGATATCACCAAAATATTTTACATTGAACCTTGAAAAAGTATGATGGATTATTTTAGTTTTGACAATCTACATCAAATAGGAGCAGAAGTTATTAATAGCTGATGACAAAATTTCTAGTTTTAGGCCAGAAGCTGTTGTGGTTTTAATAAAATGGGAAAATGCTGAGAGAACATTTGAGCCCTCTCTCTCTTTCCATCCTTTCATGACCACCAGTGTTATTTTGTTTCTTCTGCCTGTTATTAATGGTCTCTACCAGAAGGGATGAAAAAAAGTACTTGTCAGACTGGAAAAGGCTGGATAAATACCGAGCCTCCACTTTTCGTGTTCAGAATGCTGACATATGGCAGTTGGGGTGGCAGACATTAAAGGACTCACTGTTTTTTACCATCATGCATCTGTGTGATCTGAGAACAATTTGCGAGTTCCTCAAAAAAGTCGAGAAGAGAAAGAGAAAATTCCTATTTCCCATAAATCAGCCTAATGACAGTTTTATGAATGGCTGGCATTTTCTGTCGAGCTCTAAATGGATGAAAAAACCTTTCTGCCTTCTTTTTTTTGTTAATTATTAATCGGGTTATTTATTACCGCCTATGTGTGAAAGCATCACCTCTGTCTCACTCTCTCATTACCTCCCTATCTGTCTGACACCCCTTTGGTCACATCACATCAGCTGGAAAACATCACAGCGGTGTGACCAGTGTGTGGAAGTGAGTGTGTGTCTGCCCCAGGACAGTTGAGCTGTGTCAGAGATCAGCTTTTTTTGTCACAGATGAGTAATGCTCTGGTTTGGTTTGTGTTTTCAGTCCGAGTCGGAGCATGACGAGGAGTCCACTGGCAGCATGGGCTCCGCTTCTGTCGCCGTAAGTCCCTGTAATACCTTTTCCAACATTCTTCCCTTTGCTTAATATTTACCAAGGAGGTAAAACATATTAACAGTACAGTTCACAAAGTCAAAGTTGCTCTACTTTTGTCTACATTCAGAATGACCTTTTTAAGGTTTGCCTCTTGCAAATAAAACCCACCTTGCCAGTGGATTTGGTCCCCGTTAAACAAATATGAGGAGTAAAACTTTTGAACTCAGCGGAGCGTGATCGTGGGTGTCTCCCACTATGTGTCAGTTGGCTCTGCCGCTTGTAGGAAATGGATTAGAGGTTTGTGGTCTCAGCATTGTCAAAAAGAGTCCCCAACAGGATGTGTTTCTGTTGCAGCTGGATCCTACAGAGAAAGAGTGGATCTACCACGCTGCCAGCGCTCGAGTGCCTGACCTCTCGCAGTTGCTCATGCAGGAACCCTCACTGGCAAACAAAAAGGTAGCACCTTCTTATGGCCTGGCTTATAAAGAGCAATTGCAATAAATCAAAGTAATAAAACTGGGATTCTTTGTTCTGGAAGTATGAGTGTAACAAATAGGCTTTGCAAGGTGACAAATTTTGTGCTAAACAACAAGCTGCAGCGATTGGTCTGACAAGAAGGATATATAGAAAACATTGAGGTGATAGGCCAGATTTGCAGAAAAGTTACAATGACTGGTGAAAATTGCAAGTTTGTGCAAAATTTGCGGCAGATAAGTGAATTTGCAATAACAAGAGGAACTGACTATTGTATTTTAATCACCTACCAGCCTAACTGTGGCTCAGAAACTGTTGTTGTGTAGCTACAGGGCATTCTATTCAACATTAAATTTAAAATTCCTACTTGAAAAACAAAATTCTGACATTCTTGCTTATGTGAACCTTTTCTGATTGAAAGTGTAACACATCTACTTTACTTTGTAGATTTATATTTATAGATTTGCGTTGTTCTGACGTTTCAGTTCATAAAGGTTTAATATATTTGATTTATGTGTTTTTTCTGGTTTTCAAGTGATTTAATGAATGAAGGAACTAAGTTCAGTTATTGAGTGTCATTGGTTTAGGTCATTGGTTATTAAAGTAGGCACAAAATGCCCCAATAAACTGGCAGATGACTCTTTTTCCTGCCTGAACAAATTGGGTATAAAACAGATAAAATTGCAAATGTGAGAATTGAAGATGGAATGAAATGATCATACATATCTCTTAAAAAAATGAAATTGGTGAATATGTGCGATTTGATTAATTCATGGTGATTTTTTTTTTTTGTTTGTTTTGTTTCTTGAAACCAGGACTTCACCTCTGTGAGTATATTGAGGGATTTTTAGCATGCTGCAGAGTTATTATCATCTCTGTTCTGGATTCTTGTTTAACCTGAAGCTTTTCACTCCCACATTCCGACGCATAATGGCTGCTGATTGTGACCATAACCACTTCTCTCAGGGGGTAAGTTCCATCCATAGTTTAAAAAAAGGCCTCATCTGTTCAAGTTCACTTTCTACTGTCTTTAACACTTTTCTCCAGTCTCAAACCTGCTCTTTACTTATCCACCGCCAACAGTCTTTCTCCTCAGCGCTTCTCAGAGCATCCAGATCATGCATTTCAAAGGTCCACTATCAAAAGGATTATGAAAGATAGCTTTTTAGCTCCTGTGGCCCCCTGACAACCTAAATCCCTTTATTTGTCTCCCGGTGCGCTTAAGAGATTTGAGCTCATGTTTGTTGTCCCTCCCCTCGTGTCACAGTTCTCACACCGTCCTGTGGCCATGGCAGACCACCTTCTAAGAGTCGCCCTAAGCCTCTGCCATCTCCACCATGGACAAGATAGCTTGGCTGCCATTGAAGTGTTGGGAGCTGGGGAGGCGGCGGGGTGCAGATTAAGGAGAGTCTTAATGCCTCACAAAGACTTTACCCATTTAAAGATAATCTGAAAGTAATAGAGCAGGCTGGGATTAATTGTAGAACAATGCTGCATGTGTCCCTGGGAAGGTGCTAAGTCCCCCTCAGGGCTCTTTGATGTTTCAGCCCTCAACCTGACACTGCTCAGCAGAGGTGGAGATAACACAGGGAGATACCAAAAATCAAAACAGTAACTAAAACTCTCCTGAACAGAACCTAAAAACTAAGAAATAGAACATTTGACCTGATGCTATCACTGCTAAGTTTTATAGGAAAGAGTAACAGTCCAACACAAACTTGTACATAATTGTCAAATAAAAAGAGCAGAATATATTGTTTTTATTTTACTTTTTGTCATACATGTATATTCAGCTCACTTGAGTCAATACTTATAGATCCAGCTTTCATTACAAATCTCACAGCTATAAGTCTATTGGGGACTCTACCAACTCTATGGGTATAAGAACTTTGATTTTTGATCAATCTTCTTTGCAAAATCGCTAAAGCTCAGTCAGCTCTATGACAGTGTTATTGGGGCCATTGTAGATAGGAAAAGGATGGAGTAAATTTCCACCAAAAATTCTTGGCGGAAATTTTGCAATTAATTTTGAAAATTTACTCAGAATAACTAAGAAAATTTCTAGAAAAAACATGCTTATTTCTGAGATTCAAAAGTTAAAAATATGCTAAAAAAAAAAAAAAAACCTCAGAAATTTTGAGATTAATCATAATTTTTGTAGATTTTTTTTTCTACAAAAAAATTTTAGAAAAATATTTTTTGTAGAAACAATTTTTTTGACAAAGTTTTTTATGTAGAAGAAAATTGCCGACTTGCCAATTTTGACAAGTGCCAATTTTTTTTGTCTGTGAAGTCGCTAAATGTAGCAGCAAAGCCAACAGTAAAGTGACCTTTGTTAACCATGAATGTGCAGTTGAGTCCTGAAGTGATTTATTGCTCTTGGAAGAGCAAAAGGTGACAGTGACCGATTGGTTGCATTTTCATTGACTACATAATTGCATAAATTGGAATTGTGAAAATTAATTTGCTTAATGGAAACATGTCAGTTTTGAAAAACTCACATTTTTTGACAAAAACGTTTTTGCACTGGGATGACTTTGTTTTTCACCTCTATCAAAATTAGCGTATTTTGCAAAATTGCAATGGAAATCCATTTTTCTCATCATATGAGTCATATGATCAACAACCAAATACTGTTTTTTAATTGTGAAAAATTTTTTTATTCCTTTTGATTCAAATTCACAATTGTGCACTTTTTTGTGTTGGTCTATAAAGATTTTGAAGTTTGGAGTTATTTTGTAGTAAAATGTGAAAAACCTCAACAAGCATGGATATGTTTTGGCGCATTTAAGGCTTTGAGGTGGACCGACTTATCTGATCTGAATATAGTTCTCATCAAAGTTTCACCATATTTTTCTCTTCCTCCATGTGACGCATGCCTCCGTTCCTGCTGTGACGGACTTCCTCCCACAAACAGTTTGTAAGTGCATCACTTCCCCATCAATCCTCTCCATCTTTCCTCCACATCCAGACCAGACAGGTCTTTGTGCTTCTGTCACTATGAGTCCTCTTTGGCCACCACTTTCTTCTTTGGGAGACTCAGTGCTGCCCCCTGAGTGATCCGACAGCTGGGTGGGAGTGGGAGTGGGGGTTACAGGAACAGAAACGAGGGAACAAGCATCCTGTTTGGGGCCTCATACATCATTCCTGCTCACCGGGAAGCCCAGCCAGCCGCCTGTCAAGCAGCACTTTGGACGATCTGTCTTCTGATGTGACACTGAAGATCAGGAGATACTCCAACCACACTGCGTCTGTCACAATCTGATCTTCTGACGCGTCAGAGGGAGCCATACGAAAAACTAATGTTTCTGTTATTGGCTGCTGTTGTACATGATTGCTATCAGAGGTTGTAAAGAGAAAAAGACTCGTTCAGACAGTAATAAAATAAACACTGTTTGGCTTGTGTTTGCCGCACAGGAAGGTAAAATAAGAAAAACATCTGTCGCCTCAGTTTTTATCCCAGTAAGCGGCACGCAGTGCCTATGAAAAGTTCTCACCCTGCTGGATGTTTTACCATTTTTATTGCTTTTACAAATGAATCAAGGGGTGAATACTTTTTGCATGCAGGGGATCATACAATATATTTTACAGTCTATAGCATTGAACAGCATGCAGTTGTACAATATTATCATTGGATTATGAAAACAAGCAAATTGTAATTGTCCTGAAGGTTAGTACCTCAGCTTCTATGGCAGAATGATGTTTTCTTTAATCTAAAAATTGTAATCTTAGGTTAAAGAGACAAAGACTCAATTTCAAGGCATTAAATTAAACATTTCTTGGAATGAACATAGTTACTTGATTGTTCTATAAAATGGCTCTATGTGTCTGGAAAATACATAAAACTGCCCCTCTAAATAAATTACTGCTTTCATCTTGATTGGCGAATAAACTGCGGAGCTGTTTCTCAGCAGCACATGCTCAGTAACAACTAGAGGTCAAAGCTTTTTCATCCATCCACTGTTAATATACAGTTGTGAAATGGTTGCTGTTTGATTTGCTGTGTGAAGGGTCAGATGGCATAAGGGATGGATGTGGTTACTGAGTTGACATTTGCACCTACACAGATTTCACCTGTTGATAGCCCATAATTACACATCTCTGAGTGTGTAGGAGAAACAGGGATCACAGCTGCGGTCCAGCAGGTGGACATGGTGGAACTCGTGTTTTCACTCTGCCTTATTGGTTCATGTGTGTTTTTATTTTCACATCCGAGCGTCTTTGCGCGCCGCCGTGTGGGTGTGTCGTGCGAATGGAGGCTCGGGTTTCTGTCCTCGACGTGTGCTGACAGTAACGCTGTGATGTCTGGGTAGGTCTCCCCTCCCCGGGGTCACACTAACATCATCAATCTTTCTGTGTGGTGACAGGCGGCCAGGCCCTCCAACTGTGAGCACAGTGCTGTGTTGTTTTGTAATTAGGCTGCGTTAGATGGCAGGAGACCTTCCCCTTTTCTTACCGCTCTTCCATGCACAGACTCCTTTCTACATACACCTGGACCTCTGACCTCTGAAAGCCAATAAGAGGCATGGCAGCTTGTAAAAATGCTACAACAGTTGTTATATGTGTAACACCTTTTTTTCCCCCTATTGCAAACAGACCGCTCTGCACTGGGCCGCCAAACACGGCAACGAGAACATGGCTGTTCTAATGGCTGACGCTGGAGCAGACGTCAACACTAAATCTGTAAGTAACATTTTTAAAGAGAGGTTTTAGGTGGATCTCTTTAAACTTAATGCAAATCTAGTAAAGTAAATGGCTTTGTTTGAAACAAAGATTTACAGACTATTTTGTTCTTAATAGGTCATGTGCTACATAATACAGCACAAATTTCTGTCTTTTATTGCAATTTTATGTGGTAGAACAATGCAAATAGTACATAATCACGAAGTGGAAGAAAAATTATCCATGAAATAAATTTCTGAAAACTGTGGCATACATTGGTTCACAACCTCTGCACTGATATCCTTAAGCAGTGGTGGGCACTGCTATCTAAAAAGCTACTTGCACTAACCCCAAAGCACTAATTATCAACAATAGTTCTGCTAACACTAAATTGTTATACAAACAAGCTATTTAGTAGAAGCTAATGCTAAAGCACTAAATTCGATCATGTTGTATCGACCTCCAAAGGATCAAATTTGTTATTACACACCTATCAACCCGGTTGCGCTTCATGAAGTGTTTCTTTGGAACAAACCTTTGACTCATAGTTTCAGTTTAATAGTCATTGAGTCTTGCTAACTCTGGTGCTGATTTACCTAATTGTCAAAGTTTATAAAAACATAAAGAAAAAAAATGTGTTCTTTAGATTTATTTTTGGAAAAAAATAATAATTTAGAGGAAGCTAAATGTGCTAAACATTTTCAAGTTAGCAAAAACGCTAAAGTGATAAACAAAAAAATATGCTCCGCTCTTTGCTCATTTGTGGATTAGCGAAACTGTGGCCAGTTAGTAAATTTGTTAGACTCTAACTCTAAGGTAATAGTCAATAGTTAATCATGTACTATAGTCCGCTTCCTGTTTTTGGAGAGCTCTTCACTTGCATTCACATATGCAAGCTAATGCAAGTGGTCAGCCTAAAAACCTACCAACATGTAGGTTTTTAGGCTGACCAGAGTTCACTTTTTTGGTCCGTATTAGAGTTCGATTTCACATTCACACCTCCCAAAATCAACCAGTCTTTCTAGACAAACAAGCTGAGTAAAGTGGACTAAACAGGACTGGTGTGAATGCACCATAAAAGACTTTCTGATTCTGCAATTGCAGAAAAATGTGGTTATAAAATGAAAAATTCCAATGGACGCCATATTTTTCAAATATTCTAATAACAATTTATCATTTTCCTTTTGTAACACAACTATTTTGTATTTTGCATGGCTCACATAAAACACTATTAATTACACGGTGGTTGTATTGTAGCTATATAAAAAAAAAGTTAGTGTTATGTTTACTTTTGCAAGGCACTGTATTCACTGTATTAGGGGGATATTTTCTGACAGCACAACATCCTTCAGGCTCCAAACATGCACTTAGTCACACAACCACAATAGATTCCTTGGTAAACATGCTTGATCTCCTTAAACAGTGGAACAATATAGTGAGTGTTCTGCTGAGGTCAGACTGTACAACATTAATTCCTGCTTCCCACCTCAAATAAGAAAGTCAAGTCCAGGCTAAACTGTTTCTCTACCTCCTGCTCCTCACAGCTATCCTCTTGTACGCTTGGTCTGATTGGTCCTGCTCACTCTAAGGTTATAGTTAATATTTTATCATCTGGAAACATGCAAATACAAGTGAAAGTTTGCTGCTTTGGACACTAAAAGTGTCACTAGAGCTTTTTCTTATCAAGGCATAAGCTAAACTTGCACACTTGCATGTATGAATAAAATCCATAATTTAATTTAAATTGGTAGTAAACTAGAGTTAGTAGAAAATTTTAACATAACAAAAACATTTTCTTTTGCTAGTTTTATAGTTTATTGAAAGGACAAAGAGCTACAATATGGTGACTTAATTGTTAAACATAAAAAGTTTTTATTATAGTTTTGACTAGATCAGTTTTCTTGCAATTACATATCCAAAACCAGAAAATAAGATGTCCAAATCTGAGCTAATTTAAACCAAAGAAAAAGTCAAAGTAAAGTAAAAGAAAGGAGATATACTTTACTACATCAAAAATTAACAGGATGATAAAAGATATATATTTTCCAGTTATATTCAGGCTCATAAAGCCGAAAATTCTTGGAAGATTGCACAGTATGAAATACTTTCTCTTTCATTATTTGATTTTTTCAACCTCGCATTGTAATTTCTCCAAGAAAAATGTGAAATTGGTAAAATTAAGCTCCAGTTTTACCCTTTTTCCCTGTAGAAATATACATTTAAAACAACTAATACAAAACTGACCATAGCTCATTCTGCTACTGCAGATTAATATCTATGATTTTTAAATATTCACTTCATCCTGTTTGTGCCTGTCATCTAAAATGTGCGCGCACAGTTAGTTTATTTTTGCGCTCTTTGCACCGATCTAATTGCGGCGCTCTTCTCTCTTGCAGCATGTGAGTAACCAGCCTTTCATCTGGCGGTGACGGGGATGTGCAGTACAGTAGGCCGTTTGACTTGAAAGGTTGCTCCGGTGCCCCCGCTCTGCCCCCCCGTGTGATGTAATGCTCTTTAAAAATCTCTGTGAAGATCCAGCTGTGCAAATGGATTACAGCAGAGAGCGGTGGGGCCGCAGGAGGACGCAGCTAATAAATCATGTCATGTCATGTTAATTGTCTCCCAAAACAGAGCGCCTGTTTGCCAGCATGCAAGTCCACGGCTGTGCAATTTTCAGCGAATTACTGAGCAATTATGTTTTTATCATTATCTGGTGTTTCCATAACCTTTCCTAATTTGTATCTTTTTTTTTTCCATGATGTTTTCATTGGATGCATTTGGACATGGGAAACTCAAGGGGGTAGGTACTAAAACCTTCCATTACTTCAGCAGAATTGCTCTCTAAAACTAAAGCTTTAACCCACTCTTTGTATGTATCTGCTGTATTTAAAGGTTGTACATGTTTAAAGCTTCCTTATGAACATTTTGGAGTATTTTTCTTCCCCTGCAGGGATACACACCTCTGCACATTGCAGCGTTGCATGGTCATCGTCACATTCTCGATCTACTCATTGGAACTTATGGTAAACATTTAACCACACTTTAAACTGTGCATTTTTTACATTTCACTACAATGTCAGTGTAGTGAAATGCCTTGCCAGCTGCTCGGCATCGGGTTCCAGGAAGTGTTGTTTACCTTCAGATCTCAGATTGTTGCGATAAGCCATTGGTGTAAGGTGTCAGTAAAGTAGATTATCTGCGGCCTGTCTTTCCTGACCGCTCTCTGTGTTTTGGGGATTTATTTCTCATGTTATCAGGGGCAAAAGAAAACGTCCGAGACTACAGCGGCCGTCTTCCCAGCCATTATCTGAACATCAAAGACCCTGAAGGTTCCCAGGAGGACTGCGACCTGCGTGAGTGTTTCGTCCCTTTTTCCTGGTGAACTCTTTGAATTAAAAACAGCTTTGAGTTTTAATACTTATAGAGATAATTTCAGGTTATTCTTGATATTTGTTTCTAAAACAAATATTAAGAAAGATTTTTTTATTTTTTTTTTAAACTTCTGACAAAGCTGATGGTTTTGTGAGATTTTTTTGCCTTTGCCAGTTGAATAACAGCTCCCAGTGTCAGAGTGGAATCACTGTCTTATAAGTCCTCATGTAAGGAAATATTATTGAAAGGAACTGGAATTTTAATAAAGGTGTGACAGAATTTTTTTTGATTTTGAAACCATGACATTTTCTGTCTTGATACCAGAAATTGATCCCTGTCCACATGATGGTATTATTTTAATGTATTTTATTTAAGATAATTTTGTAGTTTACATTTAAATTTATTTTGATTGCAAAGTAACTGATTTCTCAGTGTTGGGAAACTCACTTGAATTCACTGGATTATTTGTAACCTGACGTTTAAATTCTTTCTTATAAATAGTTTATTTAATTAAGAAGTGAACAAATGATCTTGAACTTCACCTAAAACAACAAGATAATTAAGTGGAACTAATTTAAGATAGAAAACATCTAAACTGATATCTTAGATAACATCTATTCCTGATTTCGATTATTTTGAAGTTTGGCTTTTTGCAGACGCCATTTTGAGTTGATATATTTGGCATTGTTTAAGAAAGTTTACAAAATAACCTCCAACACTCTGAGCAGAAGAAATTAATCTCTTGATTGAGTTCATAATATCCATTATATGAATTCCACTTTGGTAAAAATGTTGCTTCTCTGAAAGTAAAACCAGTAGAAACCATCATGAAGCATTTCAATAACGTCACATTCAGAATCCTGACGGATGGTAGGTCGTTTGATACTGCGGATCTCCATCAACTACGATCTCTCGCTTTTCTCGGTTGCAGAATTTCAAGTTGCTCAGGCCAGGGAGAGGAACAAGAACAGGAAGTTGGTGTCGTTGTTTCACTCCAAGAAGAAGTGGGGCTCAGCGGAGGAGCTGGCTCCGATAGAGGAGGAGAGGTCGGCGTCGCATCAGCTTGCCCTTCCTCCTTTCAGGCCCAGAAAGTTCTCCCGCTGAGGAACAACACACATTTAACTGTCCTTATTCACACACACACACACACACACACACAGACCAAACAGTACTGCATATAATATGAGCAGACGCATAACCTGGAAACAGTTAATAACACAACTAGAAGGCAATATGGAACACAGATGCTGCAAAGTTAAGTACAAATTTGAAAGTGCTGCTTTATTCCTATGTACATTATGCTATTCACTGAAGTATTTTGAAGCTTGCAAAGTTTTAATGAATGTTACTAAATGTTACTTATGATGTAATGTGTTACAGGGTCACATCAGTTCAGGCTGCAGGATTCTCAGAGCTTAACATTTTCATTTAGTGTAATTTGGGAGAGGTTGGAGGTGAGTGGAAAACATTTAGTTTTCCCTGCAGACGCTAAGTAAGACTGTCAGTGTTTTAGTTTCTTAGCGTGTCCTGAGTTCAAAAACCGATCAGGAAAACATTTTCAACATTTTTTTTTTTTTAGATAAAATTTGCAGGGAATTAGGGATTGCAGAATGAATGATGAGAAAATGAACCCACAATTCTGTTAAAAATGTATATTAAACAAGTTTGTTGCTATTTTAAACACTCATTAAAATTTTTGTTCCTAAAAAATATATGAACATTTTGCAAAAGATAGTATCCACTTATAGCTTTAGCTTTACAACGTGCTAAGTTAGGAATTCATAACCTAAAAAAAAAAACTTTGGATTGTGACAACATGACAAAAATACTGTCACAATGATTAAACCAGCTCCAGTTTTTATTAAAGACAAAAATGTATTAGAGTTAAAACATTTGGAGCACCATTACAACCTTGAAGTGGTATAAGGAAAACTTCTTCACCAATTTAACTCAAAAAGGCAAAGTGGAAAAAATTCAGTCCTACCTTACTTTAATACTTAACCTTTTTTAAACTTTATTCTAAATATATTTTTAAAATGTAGCCTTTTATTACAATGTAATAAAAAATATCCCACAAAAACAATCCTAACAAATCTGGCCTCAGGCACAATGAGGAAGCTAACTCTGCTCTATGAGTCATTACTATTATTTCATAAACAATACATTTTCTTTGCGACAATTTTGGGGAAACTTTTCTAATCTTTGCGAATTGTTGCAAAGAAACATGTAGTTCAGAGTTTTCTAAGACAAGAGTAAAGAAAGTGTTGCATTTCGGTCATTAATTTGCATGTTTAGCATTTTATGGCATTGTTGTTCTCTTTTACTTGGAATAGACTTCATAAAAATGTTTTTCATGTTCTGTACATTAAAGTTCTTGTCAACATTTGTAAAACAAAAAAGCACTGTTCTGATGTTCATTATTTTAATTTATTTTAAAACTGAAACACCATTTTTTTTTTTGCAGTTTGCCTTATTAATTTGTGTAATCTGAACATTGTATACTTTTGTCCACCATATTTATATCATAAAAATATTTTTGAATTAAACTTTCTTTTATATGAAACTGATTTCTAGGTTTTCTTGACTTTGATGCATCAACATAGTTTATTTTAAATACCTCACTTTAAATACCTAGTGGACAGATACAATCGGAAGTTGCTGGAATCCGCAGCAACTTCAGATTGTATTATTACTTTCTTTCCCTCGTTTCTACCCAATAACCTGAGATTCCGAGCAGCTTTGATCTCATTTTAACTACCTGACTTTGGGGGCTGCAGATGGAGTAAATATGTCCCCCTCCGACCTTCCATACAGCTTTGGACTCCTAATTCCTGATTAGCTGAAAAAGGGGCAGCACTTGCTTTAGGATCTTAGATATCAGACGACACAGAGGGGAACAGAGGCAAGTGTTTTTGTGCTTCATTTTTGAAGCGGGGATGTTGGAGGGATAAGAGGGGAGTTTCTGTAATAGATACTTATCTCACTGCCCTCAAGCCCCTCAAACAAAGTCCCCCTCTGAAGAGATTATAACCCAGGGAGGGCACATTAACTTTAATCCCATGCTTTGAGGCCTTGCACCCCCACACCAGGCCTCTGCCCCACTTATTTTAACCCTTCTGGTGTTGTGTTGGAGAATGGGGGGATGGCACCTTGTTTCTAGTGCATGTATGTGTAAGTTCTGTGGCTACACATGAGGGTTAGGTGTGTGTGTTTGTATGCGAGGCGGGAGGGCGGAGGGACTGTTTCAGTAGCACGCTGACTCTAATGAAAAGCATTGAGGGGTGCATACTGCTGTGTAACTGATTCCCCTCTCTGAGGAGATTAGGCGCTACATTGTTGGTTCGGTTGCTCATTTCCATGAGAGCGCAGCCTCCCACCAGCGCCTGCTCAGCTTTGTTATTTTGAGTCGGGACAGCACTGGGCCCGATGTCCCGGGCTTCCTTGTTGCGATTGTTTTACAAATGGCCAAAATGTAGATGTCACGTCGCAGATGCTCAATAACCTCATTAGCTACTCTCTGTGAGGCTATAGACGGAAAATAATGGATGGATGAACTTCACTTTGTTCACGGGATTCAGGTATGGTACTATAAATAATAATGTTCTGCTTTCCTGTGATCTTACATAATAAACTT
The DNA here is from genome assembly GCA_903067065.1 of Brachyrhaphis terrabensis. Lineage (NCBI taxonomy): Eukaryota > Metazoa > Chordata > Actinopteri > Cyprinodontiformes > Poeciliidae > Brachyrhaphis > Brachyrhaphis terrabensis. The sequence goes on from CAEGAG010275615.1 coordinate 63,138, forward strand.
TGGGTTGTGTAGTTTCAAAGTGCACAATTTCTACTCAGAAGTCAGAGTGTCAAAGTTTCAAAATGCACTGGACGTCCTCTTAAAGAGCTTAAGAGCTGCAGGTTGTAGACCCCCGGAATAAAAATTTGAATTTTATTGCATTGGTCATTTATTTGTATGTGAAAATTGCATCTATTTGTCTTCAAAAAATGTATTAAGATGGTTTACTAATAACTAATTGTGTCATCCAGGACATGTTCCTCTGAGCTGTCAGCATGTCATGACAGTCTTCAGTCAGAGGGTTCTTCAGATTTGTTGCAAGACTGACTGCTACCAGAGATTCTTACCCTGATAAATAAAGTAGCTTTGAATTGAATTAAATGTCATCTTATGAGGAATCAGATCAGGCATATTTGCAAGAAAAACCTACAACTGCTTGAAGAAGCAGGGAGCTAACAAGCTGATCTGTAGTGACAAACACACCAGGGGTATCAGCACTGACCGGAGCTACAGGAATCAAGCTGTGGAGCCCTGTGTAGAGACCCCACCAGGCGGGGCCCCGCACTAAAGGCAGCAGGACCAGCTGTCACAGCGGCCCTTCCAGTCCAAACCAATGCTGGCTGTCACTCACCCAGCGGAGGGCCGTCAATCAGCCTGCACACAGGAGGGAGCTGGGAGGCGGGCCGCTGGCCGGCCTTAAACAAAGACATACTTACATCTCAGGACCTCTACTATTTTCAAAGAATGATAGAGTTGCCCTGATAAGAGTAATGACAAAGGATAAAGAGTGGAAGGGGGTCTGGAAAGAGGGGGGTCAGATAGTAAAGAGGTGGGAGAGCTTGATAACATTCACACTTTGCTTACATCTCCCATTTGTGTCGGTAACCCCAGGAAAATCCTATTAGGCAGGAACAAGGGAGCTGCATGGAGAGCAGCATGTAATTACAGATAACTGAGTCAGATGCTTCTCAGTGAAGAAATTCTCCCCAAATGTACAGATTTATTTTACAGGCTTTTATGATTTTACACAATGCAGCTCAATAAATTAGCAACTTTGGTTAATTCTAAATATGTTGTATATGTTAGAGATTAATCACACTGACAATAATAATTTCCCTGTGTTTATTTCTGTTTTTTATGATAGCTATTCATGTAAAAACATCATTTGGTTTTATAGAAAATAAGAAAATTGCTAAAGACCAAATAGAAAAGGGTTTTTAAAATGCAGAAATATCAGTCTGCTCTCGCCCGGAACGTTAGCTGGAGAAAGGCACCAGCAGACCTCCCGACCCCACTAGGGACAAGGGTGTAAGAAGATGGATGGATGGATGGATGGATGGATGGATGGATGGATGGATGGATGGATGGATGGATGGATGGATGGATGGATGG
>CAEGAG010275680.1:0-109327 GCA_903067065.1 Brachyrhaphis terrabensis
ATATATTCCACCTGTCTCACTCTTACCTTTTCTGCTCGAGCGCCCCTGGTGGCCATTAGAAAAAAATGCATAAATAAGCTGCATCTTTGTATAAGCCGCAGGGTTGAAAGCGTGTGACAAAAGTCGCGGCTTATAGTCCGGAAATTACGGTAGTTTTATTTGCCAACCTAAAAAGCAATAAGTTATAATTGCAGTTTACTTATTTGTCTTTGTGAGCTCAAACTCAAAGATTTAACTCACAGCATCAGATTGTTGCTATAGTAACAAAACAATTTAACTATGAATATTGTTCTTTGAACTTTTACAAAGTAGACTTGCCAGCTCCTTAAAATCTTACATATAAATCTTAAACAATTTAAAATTTGTAATTTATTTATGCTGAAACCATTAAATCAAACTCAGCAGCATTGATAATCTGAATAAACAAATGTTACATTTATGTGTCTATGTTAAAATATCAGCCCCTGGGTGCCTTATGGAGCTGCTGACTTAATTTGGATTAAACAGAAGTGCAAATAATTGATGTTCATTTTAATTGTGTTTTTTGATTTGTTGTTTTTAAGACTAGTTGTGGGTTTAGACAGCGTTTTACTGGCGATGTCTTCCAGTAACATATAATTATCCAGTTATACTTTTACATTTCCTGTCTACTGAACATCTTTTAATACAAAAACACAGTGGACCGCCTCGGCGCGCCTACCACCGGGCTTAGCCAGTTTTCTGGGGGAAACCCTGGGATCGGTTTCAGAAAAGTTTTCATCCACGTGAACTTGTACAAATACGCCACTAAGTGTTGTTTAAACATGCCAAACCCATAGGGGGCAGTGTAGTGCAAAGATAAAACTGATGTCAGCCAATCAGAATCCTTCAAAACAATCAAGACTTCCTGTTAGGAATCTAACATGGTGTCAGGAGGTTCATTTTGTGGATAGATATATAGGTTTAACTACTTCTAAATAGCCTATTAGAATATAAAGTTATTTAAACATAAGACAATGTCGATTGGGAATCGTGTCAAACCATGCACATACACAGATTGTAATGAGTAGGAAAATCTGTTTTCTAGTGTTGATACGCAAACACAAATATGGAGCTTTCTCAAATCTTCATTTTGGTCAGAGTTTCGTAAACAATTGTTTTTAGTAATATTAAACAGAGTTTTTTGTGTGTATGAAAAGTCAAAACACGTACAAATGTTTTCCCAGATATTCGGTTACATTCAGACTAGTCCTTGGATGCCAAGATGGAGTTTATACAACAGCATTTTAAAGCAGCCGTCTGTGGAGATCCCCACACAGTTTTCTCCCTTCATCCCTGAGATGTTGTTCCAAATCCGCCTCCAGCAGTTGTTCTCTGTTACCACAGTGAACAAGAAGGCACACAGGAGCTGTCTCGCTGATGCACACTCCCAAGGTACTCTAAGAGTTTCCACTGCTCAGAACATTGAGTTAAACTGCTTAATTTGTTGTTGATTATACAACGCCTCGAGTGTCTTGAAGTCCGAGATTATTCTGGGCTCATTTATAGATTTATTTATACATTAACATATTTCCATGTACATACTTATTATTTTATTTATTTTATATTTAGTTCATACTTAAATTACTTATAACATCACATTTATGCATATATTTCTTTTTTATAAATGTTATATAACTAGTGATTATATTTGTATTTGCTAACATCTACTACTTTAAATAAAGAAACTTGTCAATAAATAAGCAAGTTCTCTTTTGGGGATCAATAAAGTACATTTTATTCAATTGTAATAAAGTGAAATAAGTCCTTCTTTCAATACAGAAAACACACTTGAAAGCTCATCATTTCAGAGAAACACCATGTGTGGGTGAATGAATATACTCCTATTTTCCTGCAGCTTTTTCTCCTGAAAATGAATGATCAGAGATGTGCGAGCGCAGAGGTTACTGAGTTTGTGTGCTTTCTCACTCACCTGTGTGTATTCGTATGTGCCTGACAAGCTGGCTGGGCTTTTTGAAGGCCTTTCCGCAGTGATGGCAGCTGTTTGTGAACCCGCTGCGATCGATGTTTTTCTTGTAGTTTCTGGAGCTGGAGGATAGAGCCCTTGGAAGAAAAAGCATACAAAGATTGGTAAGCGGTTTTTGGTGGCATTCTGTTTGAAAAACCTTCCGCGGGACTGACAAAGAAAACTAACTTTGAATCGGTCATTAGTATTTTAAGTCCATTTAAAGCAAATCCTGACTTGGGGTTTGCTCTAATATAAAAAGAAAAAAGTGGGTAAGCAGGATCTTTTGCTTGGATAACTTGACATGCTAGATGCTAACACAAGCTAAAAAAAAATGGTTAAAATAAAGTTTGTTTTTGTGTGAGGTACCTCGGTAGCCTGTTTAAATTCATTAGCACTGTATAAGGCACTTTTTTTTAGATCCAATTGGTGAGGGGACTCTGAGAATATCAACCCAGAATTGCTTTCCAAAAGAACACATACCTGAGGGGACTTTTCTTCTGTTTGCATTAACACGGACGATAAGAAGGCTGAACTAACACAATAGCCAGCCCAACAATACCTGTACAAGTCACAACAAATTGTATTTCCCTTGCCAAACAAATGCTCAGCAAAGTCTAGAGTTCAGTGCCATCCAATTCGCTGTTTTACTGTCTCATTTCTAACAGCTAACAAGCAGAACTACCGCTTGCCAGAGCTCATTTTAGCACAGTTACTCTGCAAACATGTTGTTCTCGCTGGACAACATACAGTGATTTACAAAAGTTTTCCTTTTTTTCCCCATGGAATAATCACATTGAATTTCTACAACAGCAAGACATTCAAAGCACCAGGAAAACGTTTATAGACTTTTGAAAATGTATTTGCATATTTTTCTACAAACATCTATGTCACAAGGAAGATAATTTATCCATCCTTGTTTTATATTTGTCTTTTATTTCTTTTAAGTTGTGTGTTTTCTTTTATTTTAAGACCTAAAAATGGAAGCAAATTAGTGGATATGAAAATTACGACAAACTACTTATGGTAGACATAGTTATCAAAATTATAAGATGCTCTTTTGCAAAAACTTAAGGTAATGTTTGTGGCTCTCCAAAGGTTTATAATAATAAATGTACATAATAAAATTTTGCACAAGATGTACAAACTTTTGTGGCTGTAATATGTCAAAAACTCGACGTGAATTACAAGTATCTATGGGCTCAGATGCTCTCCCGCTCTCAGGATGGCATCATAAACTATTTACAACTTATTCCAACATTATAAAAAGCAAAGTAAATCACTCATTGGTGTACCGCCATATTCAATAACTTGAATGACGGTGAGTCTCATTTGTGAGATTAGAAGTACCTTCTGAAGATAACCTTTGAAACAGCATAAAACACTTTTCATAGAGCCCACTTACAAAATGTTTCATTGGTCTGATGTGATATTCTAGTCTTGAATGTCATGTTTTCATTAGCTGTAAGCAGAAAACCATCACAATGAACAGAAATAAAGGCTTGAAAACCAATTAATTTACATAATGTGTCTCACTTGGTGAATTGAGTAACTGAAACAAGTTCCGTTTTCAGAAATATTTAAATTTAATGAATGCATCTGAACTCAGGAGAAGGACATTGGCAAGTGTTACTAAACTTGACAGATTGAAATGAATGGAGTTTTAAACAGAGATGCACTGATCCGATATTGATATCTGAATCGGTCCCGATGATGCAAAACAAATTCTAGATCGTGTATCGGTGAAAATGTGTTCAATCCAAAGGGGAAGATCTATTAAGTCTAACCCTATGCTTTTTGTTCTGAGCGCCGTCATGCTTTTTTATGTATTTTACATTATATTTTAAATTCCTAATTGCACTTTCTGATCCACTTTAAAGTTTATCTATGACCAAGGTAGTTAACCTATTTTTTTCTCCATTTATGTTTCTTTATTATTTATTTTACATTGGCTTTTATACTCCTACTTGCGCTGACTGAACAAATTAAAGTTGTGCAGTTTTTACATGTTTGACCAAGCTTGTGAAGCTACTGCTGTATTTAAGTGTACTGTACTGGTCCAGAGTTATCAAATACATTTGTAAGTCACTACATTTAGCCTGTGTTTTAAAAAAAATAAACATTTTAAATCAATTCAGCTGTTTTTCTGTCTCGGATCGTATCGGCGAACCTCGGGTATCTGTATCGGTATCGGAAGTGAAAAAAGTGAACGGGTGCATCTGTAGTTTTAAACTCGCTTTAGTTTTGAGCCTGGCTTACCTCATCTTGACGTGACTCTTTGTGTGCTCCCTCAGCTGCACGAACGTCTTGAACTCCTTGCTGCAGGTTTTGCAGGTGTACACCTTAATGCCCGAAAGCTCCTTCCGGTGCTCCTCCATGTGCAGCGAGAGCTGGCTCTGGAGGACGAACTCGTCACCGCACTCCGAGCAGATGAGGTTCTGCAAAGAGCAGAGCACGGTGCGAGACTCAGAAGCAATAACCAGTAAAGTTTGGCGTTGATCGCAAACCGGAGGAGGCGAGCTCACCTCCTCTTTCTTGTGCAGCATGACGTGGGATTTGAGGCCCGCGACCCTGGAGAACTTCTTGTTGCAGACGGGGCAGGTGAAGTCGGACGTGTTGTGTGTGGACTTGTGTAGCGTGAGGTTGAACTCCACGTTGAACGTCTGCGGGCACTGGTCGCAGCGGTGAGGCTGCGGAGAGGAGGCAGATGTTGTACCGTGATAGCAATAACGCAACCCAATAGCAGACTCGCAAGTTTTCCTTCCTGAATCAGTTCATGTTGCCTTAACAGGTGGAAGAGACAGAGTCGATAGAGTAAATGTATCTTAAAAAATATTTAAAAAATACAGCAGCATTTTAAATGAGGTGAAAGTGGCACCAAAACTAATTTTCCTTTCCATCTGTGGGGTCGGCTGACTTCATTTCTGAATCCAGTCAGTTAAACTGACTCCTGCGTCTCAGTCAGAGGGACAGGCGGCGAGGCTGCCGCTCTTCAGCCTGGAGAGAATTCAAATGAAATGGAGCCCTTCCATTTGAAAAGGCAGATAAGTACATGTGCAGCAAAGCGGGAGAGTGGGTTTTATTATTATGTCTTTTTACATGAATAATAATCAGACAATCAAGCGGTATTTCTGAGCCACTGAGAGTAAGACCTGATGTCAAGCATTCAGGAAGAGAATGAGGGGCGTTGCTGTTCATGAAAAGATGAAGATCAAAACTTAATGCGACACGACAAATTTTTAACCCCAGGGCAAAAGTTGCCGCTGGCCAGTTAAATGGATCAAGGTATGCCAAGTTATTAAAAAAAATATACATTATGGATTCCAAAGAGATGAAGAGCCGGATTGACTCAACGAATCACTGCACGGCTGTCTGACGGATGAGACTAAATGGAGGATTTTCAACACTGTCTCCAACAACTCAACTCTGGCCATTCAATTGAATCCTAAATAAAAATGTGCTACGTGCTAATTCACATAGATCATTAATTTATGATCTATGTGAATTAGCAAGGGGGGTAGTTATATTTTTTAGGGGGAGGGGATAAAGAGGTTTAATTTAATAAATCAAAGCATCATTTAAAAAGTGCTTTATGTGTGAAAGGTTGTCTTTGTTTCTTTTTGGACAACTGTCACAAATTTGCATCGATCTTGCTTCTGTCTACATACAGTCAAGCTGTTAAACCCCCAGCCTATTTGTGGTTTACTATTCACTATTTATTCATGGAAAATTTGCCTTTTGTGGACTTTCTCATAGAGCATATCTTGTATCAGAGCGGAGATAAGGAAGATTGTAGACGTTAACTTCTGCGGTAGTGGTAAGACAGTTTCCACTGCAAGTAATGCATATTAAGATATATTTGGTGTTTGAATAAGCATTTTTAGCTATTCACTATTTTAGCTATTCAACTGTTAGCTATTTGCAAACAGTTGCTATCCCTAACCCTCAGGAATACTGTATTATAAATGATGGTTCATACATATGCGACCCATACGGAGACACCAATTAGAAGTATTTTGCTGCAGTCTAGTGAAAGGAGTATACAACATTCGGGCGATAAGAGAGGAAGTGAACACACCCTTTGACTAGTTCCCAAAGAGTTGAAATAGCCTAACATGTCCAGGACAGGTTCTTTGAACGGTTTACGCATTTCACAAGGTCAGAAGGATTCCTTAAGTTACAGAAATCCTGTTTCAGGAAAATACAAGTGGAGCAGAACAGTCCTGTAAAAATAACACTTGTCATCATCAGTCAGAGCTATAATACGAAAATACAGTACTGACCCTTCTATTTCAGAGTGTTACTGAAAAACAGAGAGAGCAGATGCTGCTTTTCTGCACGTAGCGGTATAGTTTCCTCCGAGTGAGTCACAGCAAGCCCTTAAGAGTGGCTCAGGTAGCTACTGACACATACTTCACACATGACAATCCCCTCTTCCTTTGTTTATGTGGCCACTGTGATACCTCACAGTTCACAAGGAGGGCACATCAGCACTCTGATGCACAGCTTTCATCGAAACACAGCAAGTCTCACGCAACTCTTATTTATCAGAACGTCAGTTCAACGTCACTCCCCCACAGACATCTTCAATAAGCAGTGAGAGCAGAACTCTCTTATGTAGCACCACCAATACAATACTGCCCTGCTGTATAATGTTAATGTTATAATGATAATGTTTCTTAAGAAATGCAGGGTGGACTTTACAAAAGCTGTGGTGGAGAATTGTGGGCCACATTTCAGTGTCCATAGATGGGCAAAGCTGGAAAGGTTTGCCCATGTAATTCCAGAGAAAGATGCTTCTAGAAAGTGTTGACTCAATGGGCCTGAATACAAATATACACTTCACAGATTCACTATCGGTACAATTTTTTTAAAGAATGTAAATATTTCCTTCAACTGTTCAATTTTATATAGTTGTGCTTATTTTTCTTAAGCATTGTAATCAATTATTACATGCGTTTTGCATAAAATGATACACTTAAATTTCCCACAGAGGGAAAAATAAAGGACTATTCTATTTAAGAGATATGAGGGGCACAACTAAAAAAAAAAGATAGAATTTGTGTGTGTGAATTCATCTACAAATGTATTTTTAATTTTATAAGATTGTTTATTAGATTTTACATTTATGTCTTGACTGAAGAAGATGACTCTCTGGGGTGGCCTACATTTTTCATGAGTGGGCCCCGGCCCCATCATAACCCCCCTCGGAGGCGCAACTAGATATAAGTACTTTAGCAATCTAATGTATGATCAAATGCTAACTACAAAGTCAAGGTGTAAAAACCTAAATTTAAATAAATCAGTTTTCCAGTAAGTATTTACGGTGAATATTTACCAAAATAACCATCCAGCGCATTTAGAGCAAACGTAAAAAAGACAAGTGCTTTTCCCACGGTTAGGCCAGTCCTATGCAGCGACCCGTAACTGAAAGCTCACACTTCATGAGATGCGGCTATACCTTATCGTTAACCTCATGTTCACGGAGATGTTTCTGTAGCTTGCTCTCTTTGGTGAAGGTCTGGGAGCAAATGGTGCACTTCTTTTCCCGCGACCCATCACTGAAACCTGCAAGAGAAACAGAAACGGCGGTTCAAGAGGCTTTTTGAAGAACACATAAAGTTCTTGCGATCCAAAGCCTTTTACATGAATCTATGCGGCAAAGACAGTATGTTTACTTGTTAAATAATTAACTAGATGTGTGCTTTACCAAAGAGAAGTACAACGTCTTGATCTGACCCTAGTTCGAAAATTTTGCACCCATCTCAAGACTTCCTTTTCTTTTCAAGGATGAAGAGAAAATCTTTATTGAGCAATTAACTACTTTCTTTACTAGAAATGACTAAGAAACATACCAGTCTGGTTTTATTGGAAACCTCAGGACAGGGACAGAAACAGCAAGTGTCTGCTGTGGGAAAAGTATCAAGCGTGTATCACTGGATTTGATCAAATATATCTCAATAATTGGCCTGGCATTTCCCAGAACATTTTTCGATCTGATTTTACTCTGATTTTCAGGACAGATCTTCTAGTGTGGCCACAGAAAACCTTTAATCATCCTCAATAAAGATAATGTGTAAGGGGCGCCTCAGAGGTCCATCCTTGGACATCTCAGGTTTTTTGGGTGAAAACCTCTACCAATTTAAGAAATCATCTAACCTTTAAGAAAGTCTGTCAATTCAGTTGATCTTGCATTTCACACAGCAATGTCAGGTAAATTTTTAGCTAAAAGAGAATGAGAAAAAGTTGTTTTTTTCTCCTCTAAATTTATGTACTCCTCTTCACTACACACCTCTAAGATGATACAAAATGCATCAGCTAGACCTCTTACTTCAACTAAAAAAGATTTTAAAAAAACATGGCACCCGTTTTTGTGTATACTTATTGGCTAATACTGAATATAAAAATAGATTTTGCAATTCTTTGAAAGCCTCTTCTGGCATTGGTCAAAGCTTAGATTTGCTAACACCACCACACTTATGTGTGCAAAGTCCTAGAGTCAAAGCTTTTCCAACTACTACAACACAAATAACAGCTAAAGCGATCTTGTTCAATTAGGCCAAAAATTATCTAGTCTGAAACAATCAGATTGGCAAATTCTCTTTCACCTTTAAAAACAATCAGAAACATATACATTTGAAAGAAGGCTTTTTTGTGCCTCCAAATGTTTTTTTTTTTTTAGAATTTCAAGGTTTTTTTAAAATCTTATTTCATTTATGTATTAAAATCTGTCTATTGTTGCGTCTTAACTGATTTGTTTTTAAACCACAAATTGCACTTCCTAACATTTTTAACATGCTATATGGAGTTGGGCTCAAAAATGTTAACAAGCAGATTTACATTTATATGATTTTGATTCAGCCAAAAATGGTTGGAAATGATAAAGCATGTTAAAATATTCTATTTTAACAAACACAGCATCTCAAACAGCCCTCTAAATAAACAATAGAAAAGCCTTTATTGGTGTTACAGCATTTGCTTGTTGTGACAAACCCTTTTAGACGTCTATATTTTTACAATAAGGTCCAAGATTAAAGATAAAACTACTCAGTGCCATCACTAATCTTCTTCAGTTCCTGACTCAAGCCAGGCTACTCAACAATGTTTAGATTTTCTTTCAGAGCATGTTGGCAAAATTAAAAGATTGCTTTAAATGTACAGGATGAATATTTTTTTAGTCAAAGTGTGAATGACGTTTAGTGCTATAGTTGTTCTTGCTCACAAAAACTGCACGAATAGCACTCCAAATATTCAGTATCACTTTATTCAAATCATCTGTTTGGGTGGAACTCATTCAACTTGGTATCAGTTCTGAACCGGGAGCCACACGCCCTCTTTAGCTGCTTTCCGACACTTTTTAACAGCAGGTTGGTCGGGCAAAGCGATTGCATCTTAATGTATTCACCAATGTGGGATGTCTATTCGACTATAACTTTACATTGTGCATCACCTCTCCAACGTGTCATTTAAACTGAAAAGCCAAACGTATAACAATGCGCGTCGTCAGATATAACACTTAAATGACGACTAAACTCATGCAATTCTACATTTATGTTGTCACGTTGTGGCAACTGAGGCTGACACAACTTTTTTGTAACGAGCTGAATCCATGAGAACCTGGAGAGCTTCACCACGGCGCTCCACAGCAACAAACTAACCAAGGCAAACAGTTTAGCGTGCTAACTGCAATGCTAATGGTGGCAAAGCGAGCTAGTTAGCAGCATTAGGCTAACAACGAACTCCGTATAAACAAATATTTCCTTTAAAAAGGCTAACTCTAACTAACACTAAGCGGTACCACAGCTTGCTCCGCTCCTCGCGGACACCAATTTACACTGGAAGCCAATAAGAAGAGCCACCGAAACGTTATTAATATCATTCCGCCTCAATCACTCCTTCGCCGCACAAAGCAAAGCCCACACGCAATACTATATCCGGGGACTATATACACTACATTCAAGTGTTAATAAATAGGCTGCGGAGATACTTGGCAAAATAATACCCGGCTTTTTGGATAGCCCATAATAAGTGCTATTTATTTCCTGCATTTTGGTACTTGTTACCTGTTTCGTCCTTTCTATCTAGGTTCAGTTTGCGAGGCCGGCCCCGCGGCATAGTTCCTGTGCTCAAGACGGTTGTGCTGTGAACGATTCGCTTTCAAAATGGCGATTCGGTCATCTGTACACAGTAGCGACTCAATGAAGGCTCTCAAATACACGGAGTAGAGAGACATCTACTGTTTGTCTCAATGTACATGCAGCTTCAGAAATGCGCTGAGCTCTGTAGAGATGAGCATATAGTTATACTATAAATAAGTGCTTGTTGAAATATTTGGGAATGACTTTCAAATTTAAAATATGGTCTCATAGTGGGATGGGATCACTTCAAAGATCAGTCAAAGAAACGAAGTCTTTGATATTTATATACTACTGAAAGGAAAATTCAGAAAAAAAATAATTAACGCAAACTTTATGTAGATACAAATGTTCTTCAAAACTTTGTTTCAGAAAAGCGTTCTTTTAAATGTTCTACAGCTTTTCGCTGAGACACAATAACTTCTTAATTGTATGTTTAAAACTTAAAAAATCTTATTTAATTGGGAGAGACACGAGTCCCTTAACTGGGTTTTTATCAGTATGAGACAGTAACATTTTCTGATGTGTTTCAACTCACAAATATGTCTATGAGTAGAGTGCCATAGTGATACAATGTCAAAAATATAACACATTAAAGATGTTTTTTGTTGTAATACAAGTAAATTGCCAAATGAATACATTTATCTGAAAAAAGATCAACTTAAACATGAACTTTCTTAAATGAATTTAAAGTATGCATATTTAAAAAATATTTTCATCACATTATGTGTACAATTATTCATCTCTGTGTACTGTAGAGCATAGGGTGAGCAAAAATGCCACTATGTAAAAAATAAATAAATTCTGAAAATAATATTTATATATGTCATAGTTAAAAAAATATTTTAATAGATGTATTGATAAATAAATATATATCAGTGGTTATTTCCATGCCAATAACTGCTTCAGATAAATAACATCACATTTAATTCCATTAATTAAAATGCAGTCTCATTGTTTTAGCTCATAAATGAATACTACGTAAATAAATAAATATTTTTTTTAATATTTCATTGTAAAAATGTAACTTGTAAAATGTAAATAATTATTTACATGTCAGTACAATATAATCAGATGTTAAATTCTGAAATATAATAACATTAATGAGGAGTAGAGCATGTGTAGTTCTGCTAAATGACTTTGAAGAGTAGGTCTGATGGAAATTTTAACCTGTCATCAAATAAATCGTTTAGGAGACATATTTTAATAATTATAGATTCAATGTATTATTTGTGTATTTCTGTCCAATTTAAAATAAATTATGGCAATTATTTATTATCTAATTTTAGACAAACTCCAATTGACTTTTTTTAAGACATCCATAATTGACGTCACTATCTTTTATCACCAGCAGAGGGAGGCAGTGAGTTTTAAACGAGTTAGGTCATTTACTTGACAACAATCCTGGAAATGCCACTAAGAAGACTTTGCTTGTGATATAGGATTTTCCTGCTGCTCACGAATCCTGTTCTCTGAGGTGCTGTGGCTGGTTTACCTCAGGCAGAAGGGAACATGAACAAGGGTGTGCTGCTGGTGATTTTGCCAGTAGTTAACGAGGTTCCTCTAGTGTTGTGTTGTGTGCGTGTAAAACATACATGGGCAGAACAATCCATGCAAACTCCACGTAGAAAATCCCAAGGGTGTGATCCACAAATATTGTTGTTGCAAGCCTACAGAGCAAACTGAACTCCACACTCAGACACTTGACAGAGTAAACAAAAAGGCATACAGGAAAATACGTCACACAGTTGCTTACAGTGCTTCTCAAAAGTATTCACTCCCTTGAGGGTTTTTTTTCTTTAACATTTTGCCGCAACATAATCACGATCTTGATCATATGTTTGAAGTGGAGGGAAAATGCAAAGTTTTAAATCTATTTTACAAATCCAAATCTGAAAAGGGTCAATGGTTTGTAGAATTGCCTTTGTTGTGGTTATTATCCATTCCTTATCTATCGTCTATGCTGCTTATCTGCTCATGATCACCAACGGAGCTGCTGGCTATCTCCAGTGGTCACTTGGAAAGTGGTAAGGTACAATGTGGACAATTCACCAGAGTCCAGTCTACCTACCATACATCTTTTGGACTGTGGGAAGAAGCCAGAATAGCCGAAGACAACCTGCAGATGCACAAGTAGATTATGCAAAAAGTAGCAAAACGTACCAACAACAGCACCACTCTCGCTATGCTTTTATCCTTTGTGAAACAGCTCGAGCAAACTGACTACATCTCTAAATATCAAATTTTAAACCTTGAAACATTCTCATTTGAATTTAGTTCTAGGCTTTGACTCTGCTAGTCAATCAAACACATAATGTGCATGAACTGAAACCAGTCCATCGTACCTCAGTCTGTATAATTAGGTTGGTTGTTCTGTTAGAAATGGATTCTCCACCTCAGTCTTAACTCACTTGATGTTGATTGAGAAATAATAGATTTCAAAGCTTCAGAAGTTCTACAAATCTGGTTTTCAAACTGAGGCTTGCTTAATCCCTTCTTGGATTTCAGCAATGTATTTAAAAAACAGCCTATCAGAGATGAGCCTATATTGCAAGAGCAGGTTTAAAAAAAATGCTTAGCCACACAATAATGCAACTTGAGCATGCTATCATGGCCATAAATAGACGCCCATCTGTTGTGTGGATGCGGATGTTGCGGGACATAAATCACATTGTTAGAGCCTGATTGTCTCAGCAACATTTTCCTCTGAGATAAGACCCAACAGGTGACTCTCGCCTGTGTTTTTCTTCATTTTCCAAACAGGTAAAGTCAGCCGCTTCACTCTTCGTGAATAAGTAAACCAGCCGGAGAGCATGCTCATTTTGGGAGCACATCTGTTCTTCTGGCTGGGCCGCAGGTTATTCAAACGTACCCCTCCATGGTTGCGCGCGCCCACCAATCTGCCCGCACCAAAACAAAAGGAATGGACATCCCTCTGACCTTGTGGGGACTTCTCACACCCCTCTTTCCTCCCTTTCCCTTTTCTTTTGGCGCTGTGGTGTTCTTTTCTTTTCTCTTCACCGCAGTCAAGAGGAGGGAGATCAATCATTGCAATTGTCATGAGCTCTGGGAGTGGGGCCGGCAGGAACTGGAGATGTGCTGGTGTCTCGTGTTGGGAAAAACACGCAGAAAAAGAAAAAAGCAAGCGAGCGAACTGTTGCCCCCGTCCCTCTGCTCGTCTTGTCATTCATGTTAATGAGGATCACCAGCTGGCCCTGACATCAGTGATACCGGTCGGGTCTTTTCCACAAGGCCAGTTCTAGACGTGAGTCAGACTTAGAAATGGGGTGCTTGTTTGCAGCACTTTGCAGATGAGGTATCCTGTGAAAAAGGCCAACACAATTAAAGATTTAGCACCTGATTTCGTACCTCTGTGACATTAGACTGTTCAAAGAAACATTACCTGTCTGAAAGATCAAATTACTGTTTTGTTTTTTTTTTCCAGATATGTCACCACTAATTTGATTCATTTTCTAAAATCCAGACCAAGTATTCTATGACTGAAACCTGATATTTACATAAGTTGCATTAAAAAAAAATGAATGCACAATCTTTTTATTTGTCACATTACATCAGACTAAACTGTTCCTTTTTTTGGTCTGTATCAAAAGTAGTTCTTTTTCCCCAAATGCTGCGATATCGACAGAGGAAATCCTTTATTACCTTTTTCAATCTTTGAAGTTTACATAATAGCACACTATGCCTTTAAATCATTTGAGAAAGACCAGATGGTGATATTATGGCTTTGTAAGCTTCTGGTTAAATTACTTTTGTTAGTGGAATTTTAGCAAGTTTTTTTGTTGTTGTTGGCAAAGGTTTGTAGTGGTTGGATGTAGCATGGCTAGAAGACTTATTCCAAGGAATTGGAAAACTCCCCACAAACCTCAGACAAAAACAATGAATGAAATTCATGACAGAGACGCCCTCATTTAGTTTGGTGATTGTAAACAACATCCAGGTCAAAATGAATAAAAATGAGGCTGATTCATGTAATTTATTAAATCATAAGATAGAGAGCTCACTGTATCTTATGATATAGTGAGCATGGGGGAGTAGTGTCACTGTTTGTTTGTTTTTTTGACAATGTATATATGACTGCGGTCTGCTTTTAATTGACTGAAAAGATGGAAATTGAATAAAAATGTAAAAAAAATGTTTGCAGCTGTCGTTGAGTCTGTGTGAAGATTTAATCGTTTGATTTAGTTTTTTTTTTTTACATTTACAAGGTAAATAGAGGCACATCTGTGGGTGAATCCAGAGGCAGCACCTCAAACCCAGTGCTGGCTTGTTTGAGATCATGGAATACTCAGAAGAAATCAGGCAAGACATTAGAAAAACATCTGAGGAACTGAGTCTGGCTCAGACCACTTTCACTTATTCAAATGGGAATGCAATCATAAACATGATAATCTTTGGTTCAAAATGTGCATCTCAATCCCAGAATAAAACCAGACTGTCATCTAAAGATGCTGGCTTAAGATGCTTTTTCACATGACAAGTTCACATGTTGCTGAAAGTAAAAAAAACATGCAGCAGCATGATCCTCAAACTACTTCCTGTGGTCTACTTCATGGTTTGCACTAGCAGTAACATTCGGTTGTAGCTCATGTGACTCGCGTGATGTAAAAAAAAGTGTTTCCATTGCAGTTTTGTGAAATAAATCAATTTCCATATGGCTAGCCAACCACCTCACGCTAGTGGCAAAACTTTTTTGGGAAAAACAAGTTTTTTTCGAAATTGGCCTGCTTCCATTAATCAAATTTACTTTCAATATGTCAAATTGGGCAATTAAATGGTCAATGGAAGTGCAGCTAATGAAACTAGTTACCCTGAGATAACCTGTCATACAAGGTAACTCCGTGAGGAAAAACCCATTACTCCAAAAGTAACATAAGAAGTCAGATTACAGTTTGCAAGTGGACAGACAGTGTTAATTTTGGGAGACATGTCCAAAGGTCTGATGAAACTGAAAGTGAAGTGAACGACCACAATGACCATTATGAAGGAAAAGGGGGGAAGCTTCAAAGTCTGATCACAACATCCCGTTTGTGAAGGTTGCATCAAGAACATCACGTGGAAATGTTGCCTTAGCACAAGCAGATCTTCCAAATGGATATTGGAAGACATACATCTTCCAATTTGGAAGATATTCCATATTGGATATACGGAATATCGTAGAGTGAAAGGAGTCACTCTACGGTTGGCTTAGAGACAAAAAGTCGGTGTTTCGGAGTAGCCATCTCAAAGGCTTGATCTCTGTTCAATAGGGAGTTTGTGGGCAGAGCTGAAAAGTTGTAGGTGAGCAAGGCGACCTATACGAACCTGACTCGGTTACACCACTTCTGTCAGGAGGAATGGACCAAAATTCCAGCAAGCTGAAGTGAGAACCTTGTGGTACAAGACCCATTTGACTTAAATCATACAGCGTAAAAGGGAATTCCACCAAATTCTAGATAACTTCTTAAATTGTGGGAAAAAATGTGTCATTATTCTAAAACTTAGCAAATTCAAATAATTTAACAAATCCTATCTGACCTAAAACAATAAAAGGTTTAGTGTAATTTAATGTCAGACAGAAGGAAAACATAAACACAGTTCTTCTCTGTATGCATCGTATGTAAATATTTATTCCAGAATGTGGCTGAGTGGTCCTCGGTGATGGATGAGACGGGAGCGGACAGGTCTTGACGTGACCCTTGGAACGACCTTGTTCAATAACATTTCACATTCTGCCAGCATTTCTCCTCCCAGGTGTGGCCCGGTGTCCCCCCACCCCGTGCTGTCAGGGAGCGCTGTCGGGATCCATGAAGCTGATCATTCTTCGGCATCATGGTAACACCATCTGACAGCCGTGGTCACCATGACGATTCTCCCTAGTGGCTCTGTTCACAGGGGACCGAGAAGGCAAGGCTTATCACTCAGTGCATGCTACCAAGATGACACGATTCTGAGCCTTGTTGGTAGAGAATTTATTTTGAATACAGTGATAAATATGCAAGAATTTACATATGAATGAGGCATTTGGAAAAAGATGTGACTTTTATCTGAGGTTTGGCAAATAAACATTTTAGTGGTATGCCAACGTATACAACGCCAAGTGCCTTGTGGGTTAATTACTGATATGGGAGACCTAAAGACTTCCAAACCCTAAAAAAAATACAACTAAACTGTCTCTGCTCCTCTGTGCTTGCTTTGTATATTATCTTGACTGCAGATTATAACATTTACCACATGGATCCTCCACCCATTCACACCACACACCGCTGATTTTCACACCCCCTGTGGGAAACTTTGATTCTTACCTTAGTTTGTGTTCAGTTAATTTAAATTCAAGAACTCTTATTCATGGTGTGTCTCCCTACTTATTTAGTGGCCTCTGAGCCACAAGAAGAAGAATCAAGAACTAGGAGGCTGCTACAAAGATATTGGCTCGTGATCACACAAGTAACAACTGCTTTTTTTTGCAAATAGTCTACAGATCTGCAAGAGACGTCTTTGGAAAAAAAAAAACGACCAGGTACCATTCCTGCCTAAGTGCTGCAATACTGTAAATCTGTAACGTGCCTGGAGTGCCCAGAAGTACAAGCAGTTCAGCACTCAGAGACATGCTCAAGGTGCAGAAGGATGAAACCCAATTATTGTGCACAGAGACAATTGGGAAGCCAAATCACTTTTACTTTTTTACATATTTTTGGGGAAGAGTTTTAGTAATATCTTGAACCAACTGAGACCTCTGTAGCCATTAATTAATAAATCCTCACAAATACAGTTCACCTAATTGTGCGCCGTCTGCAGAGTGACTTCTGTTTGCATACCTCCGACTATTACCTGGTGTAAGCTTGGGGGTGTATTATATCTGCTTCAGAGGAGGAGAGGTGAAAGTAAAGTAGATGCACCTGCTTATCCACATCCCACATGGTGCGGTAAAGATGGTGAAAGAGTGATGGCTCCGGAGGAGGGGGGGCTTCAGTATAAAAAACAAGCAAACAACAACAAAAAAACTGTAATAACACTAAAGAGGATGCATGCAAGAGAACACACACAAAAACAAACTAAACTACTTTAAAATAAAGCTCAGTTCTCATGCGAGGTTTGAAAGATGAAATGGCATTGGAGGAGTGTTTT
Source organism: Brachyrhaphis terrabensis (assembly GCA_903067065.1). NCBI lineage: Eukaryota > Metazoa > Chordata > Actinopteri > Cyprinodontiformes > Poeciliidae > Brachyrhaphis > Brachyrhaphis terrabensis. Next base: position 17,245 of record CAEGAG010275680.1, read on the forward strand.
GTAATCAATAATGCATGGCTGTCCGTCTTCGGAAGAGAGAAAAGGCCCCTCCAAACAGACCAGAGGCATCAGACACTTTACATTTCAAGCTGAAGGTCAGCAGTGCGGCTCGGACGTCCCCATCAACTTTTAATTGTGCCTCTTTCTTACATGGCCTGCACTGCGATGGGTCTGGTCAGGGAGAAATCTAAAAATCATTTGAAAGACTTGCGTGAAATGAAAGAAACGGCTAAATCACAGTTGGAGAGTTACAGCAATACTGTCATATATAACACACACACACACCCACACACCCCCACGCCCCCACGCACACACACTCTGGATACCAGAAGGTATTATAAACACAGCAAACATGACGATAAAATATATTTGTATTTAGTGGGAAGTGGGGGTGGGAGGCTTAGCCTGCAAGTCATTTTCAATTATCCATCACATAATAAATAATTACAACAGAATACATTATGACTAGCCTATATTCTCATAAGACACACCATATGTGGTGCTTCAGTTCACATAATAAACTTTTATACTGTGGCTTTACTTGAAGTCATTATTTTCCGGTTATGCATGCAAAGCATTTGAGAGTTCAGGAACATTTGAAAAGCATGAAACCTGTTTTGACGCATTGACATATCATACATTAAAAAATTGTCATTTGTGTTGCCTGTAATTATAACACTGCACTCCCGCACAACAGCAGAGAGAGACAGAGGAGTGTTAATGGCACAAACATGGCGCTTCGGTTGTATTACCCTCCAGCTTGCTTCGCGTTTTATTTTCCCCTTCAGCTGATGGAGATGTCTCGGATTCCTGTTGTGCGTTACCGATTTACACACAGCATATGATAACTAGTGGGAGCAATTAAAAAAAAAACATCCTTGATTTATTTAATATTTGCCTGTACGACAAAGTATTAGATAAAATTACGAGAATAAAGTCATAATAATACGAGAATACACTCGTACAAGAATAATGTCATAATATTACGACAATAAAGTCATCGAATTATAACTTTATTGTCGTAATATTCAGAATTTATTCTCGTAAAGACACAATTTGTCAGGGCACTTAAAAATTGTTGCTCTATTAATCTCCTTCGACTCATCCCTATTCTCCCATATGAATAGCAATAATCATTGACGAGAGGCTCTTTCAAAATATCAGCAATAGCTCCTACAAAGCAGCAGTCATATCACAGGTGGTTTGTTGAAAGGTTTCCCGGACGGAGGTATTCCAAAGCGTTGATTATTTTTCGGCGCCAGATGTCCTGAGTGGATGTAGAAGGTAATCCCTTTAAAAATAAATGTTTACCTTTGCTTTAAGCACACAGCATTCACTGCACCTGTTTCAATTTGTAGCGGAAATGTAGCTAAACCGTGATTAGTTACATTTCAGCTACAAATGAGCGCATTTTGTAATTACGTAGTTTTTATTACACAAGTCACGCAATTAAAATCCCACGTGAATAAGTTTGTTCACATGATGAGCCATTATAAAACGTCCTCCTTCCTTTTCCTGTCATCTTCTTCTTCGTCTTCCAAGTCATTTCCGCCGGTCGTAACATCCGGCTGTTGATCACATGACTCCTGTGATGCAAAAAATAAGTGTTCCCGTCGCAGTTTTGGCCAAATACACTAATAACGAGACAGCCACAGCCCCCCCCAAAAAAACACCTCATCCTAACGCAAAAAAAGAAAAAAAAAAAAAAGTGAGTTTTTTCAAACTTACCATATTTCCATTTCTGTAAGTACAATCTGGAACGGTAAATGGAAACGCAGCTATTGTCACTGCAGATTAAATCTTCCCATATTCAACAGTTGGGACCAGAAGAGTTTTACCAAATGTTACGTTGTAGCTTTACCTCTTAAAAGTCTCTGTAACATTTTTCATCAACTATCACCTCTGAGCTCTTATTCAATCACCCTTTTAAAAGCCAAAATACTTTTAGTCTCTACCATGTAGCTCTTCCTTCTTAGCGAGTGCGTCAGGACACACTTCATCAGCTAATTGTGATTCTTCTGAGATCTAACATCCAAGGGTTTTACCCCACTCTGTGCGGACGTGATCAGGCAGATGTAAACAGCCAGAAGCCTCGTGCCATGTGACTTCAGTTTTCTTAAACTACTAATAGAGCTATTAGTGTCAATAACTTCAATGAGGCTCATTAGGCGACGAACAAGGCATGATCTGTGTCAAATTCTTGACATCGGGATGTTGAATAATTCTGACAAGCACAGTGATTTCCTGCCTTCAGAGCTCATGTAGACAAAAACAAAAAAAAGCAACAAACAAACAGAATCCCATCCCCCAGTTCCTGTGCAGTAAAAGCATTTCAGTTACATTTGCCTATGCGGGACACACGTGGCCACCTGTATGAACACAATCGACGTTATGACTCTGCAAAATTCAGCGCGCTCCGTGGAAAGAACATAAGGATGTTCGGCTTCCCACTGCACCAAACCCAGGGCCCTGTGACAGCCCGCATCAATTAGACGCCATTAAAGGCTGGTCCCAGAACAGCCTCAGAGGCTACCTAATGTCTTCCCCTTCCCTCCGCGTGGTGCTAACAAAATCCATCTTCTCCCTCACGCGCCAAAACCTAATTACAGGTGGAGATGCTCTGTGCGAGATGAAAAGCAGGGAGACGCTTTGATGGATGGCGAGCTCCTGCAAAACAGAGCAAACAGATAATTAACATGACAATGGGGACGAGGCAGGGGTCTCGCACAAAGACACAAGTGCGGCGGAGAGCAGAGGTGCGCTCGTGTGCATTTGCGCGTGTTGCGTTTCGACAATAAGAGTCGAGAGAAAGGGAGCTGCGAACTTTGATGTGCTTGCGAAATGCTCCTGCGACGTGTGCTGCGGGGAAGTGGAATTGATAACAGTCCTCCACAGCGCTCCAGGGAGTGACCAGACGCTTAATGGAGGTGTTGAAACCCCGTGCACGGTTAAATTATTTATTCCTTGACAAAGTATACCTCATTAATTTTTCATCCAGGGATATTTGCGAGTGAATCATGAAGATATGAGAGGGGGGGCAGATCCATTGAAATTGTCAGGTGCAACGTGAAAAGAGCTCTCTTTCCTCTCCGAGCAGACGTACAGCTCAATCGTCTTACTCGTGTCGGTTTTCGTGCTGCTCTCGCTGACATTGTCACACATCGCGAACACAAAAACCATTGATATCCTGTGTCAAAAAAAAAAAAGGAAAGAAAAATGTAACATGATGGAAAGGTGATGTGAAAAGCGACTTCACACTCCAGTGGCTCATGAGAATAAGGCGCACACCTCATAAGCAATAGATGTGCTGGGGGAGTTGCAAACAGTGGCACTACAACATGATTCCTCCGTGGAGAGGGTGTTAAACTTTAGTCAGGGTTTCTAGATTAGGGTGGCAACGATTGCTTAGCAGCAGCACATTTGTTGAGTAAGACCAGGCCTCTTGTTATTTCAGAGTTTGCTTGAGATCCACTTGAAAGTGTCAGGATGTACTCGGTCATTTGTAGTTTATGACAGTGGGTCTTTACGTCTGTGACAAGATTTGCCATGAGCTAGTATCACAATAGATGTCTGGTCTGTGGGCCGACGGTCATATAGCCAAGGACTGTTGACAGCTGGCATTGTTCTCAAACCGCGAGATATGTCCTAATCATATGTTGTGAACTGATTAAATTTGTCAAGGATTGTTGCCCCTCCGTTGGTTACAAAGAAACAAGCCTTGTGTGTGCAGTGTAAGTACGCACATGACAGAACCACTTTTGTTTTCTTTGCACTACTCGCAGAAATGCAACAATGGTGTTGGTTCTGGGATCACTTTTAAAACTGGTGTACAGTGTTATAGCTTGTAGAGGGGGGAGGGTACAGAGATAAACTTTAACAAGCCAAACGGTGACATTTGGGTCAAGGCCAGCCAATCTTAGACTTAGCTTCAAACTCAGACTTTTTTGCCCCCATGATGCCAGACTTTTTTTGGCATCATTGCCCCCATCATGATGCACTTGGCATCATGATGCGTTTATTCAGCAGGGGCAGAGTTGATGTGAAGATGGATGAAGTTAATTAAAGGGCAATCTTAGGAAAAAAAGGCAGAAGCTGTAGAAGACTTGAGATTTGGGAGGAGGCTCACCTTCCATCAGTACCACCAAATGGCCCAAAGTCCAAATCTAAATCCAATCGACTATTTTGGTGAGACTTAAAAATGAAAACATAGAGACACTCGTTGCCCATTCTGACTGATCTTTAATGATTTTGCTTTTAAAAGATTATTTTTTTCAGCTGCACAAAGCTGACATTTCCTCCCTCCCTCTTCGGGTTTCTGTAAACAATGTCCTCCTTTCACTTAATCAGTTTAAGGGAACGGTCATGTATTAGTAAGTTTGTAATTTTCTTTCTAGGTCCGAATGATCAGTTGAACAACATTCAATGATCAATTGTATTGAGTTTATATGTAAAAATGTTAAAACTCATGCATCCTTCTCTTTCAACTTTACAATGATACTCCGGTTTATGTTTGTCCATCGCTTGAAATCCCACTGCAGTGCATTGAGGGTTATGGTTGTAAATAAAATGTAGAAATTAAGAACAGATTGGGAGTGCGGTGGAAGTGATACGTCATCCAACCGGTAGACGTATAGTTTAGGTGATGATGGCTCGAGGCCATCAGTCAACACGTTGACACAGATTCGGAATGCTTCTTCTGCGATGTTGCCCGGTAGGTTCCTGATTCCTGCATTTATGCTGATCTTTTCCAGTGTGACTTAATATGTTCAGAAGAACTGGGAGTAGCGCGATAAGACTGGTCAACACTTCAATTTAAAATGTAGAGTGCGAAAAGAAAAAAAAAACAAACACCGAATGTCACTGTAGTTATGACTAGGCTGTTTTCAGTAACTTGCCTGGTAAGAAACCTCTGATTTTCCAGGAAACATCAAGATGTGGTGAAGATGCAGTGTCAAAAACAAGCAGACATGTTCTAGTCACAGGTTAGAAAACCAGTAGGATTAGCTGCTTGTGGTCCGTGACAGGGTTGGACACTATGAGCAACACGCCCAGTCAACATGTTTACAGTTAGCACAGTCCTACATGCGCCTTTTATTTTATCACCTATAATTTTTTTTTCATGAATAATTAGTTGATTACTGCAATTCGGATGACTTTTCGTATCATTGGACAGTAGCCAATATACATATAATCATAGAGGTAAATTTATTGTGACGCATCTTTTCAAGGAAAACAGTCCAACAACAGTAAATGTTCATTTTGTCAAAGTACTCACCTTACTCTGACTTTATATTGTTATTATTGATATATTTTTTAAAACTTGGAAATAAGTCAGCAATCAAAAACATGAAAATTACCCAACTTTTGCAAACATTTATCATCAAAAGTATCTTTTTCATGATCTTTTAGATGGGTTTTTTTTGTACATAAAGTACAAATAAATATAATAATACGTGTAAATCTATTCTGCACACACATTCTCTCATTTTAGAATATTACTTTTATATTGGATTCATTTTTTTGCTTTGCAGCGATACTGTAAGTAATCCAGCAATCTGTTTAAATGTAGTTGATTTCTATTTCCTGTCTTCTCACTGACCCATTTCCAGGCTTCTGATCCAGGTTATGTTCCTCCTTCCTCACGACTTGCATGAAAGAGCTGATCTGTTGTCCTGCCGTACACGCATTACGATTTAGTCAGAGCTTAAGTTGTGAAAATGACCGTTGTGGCAATCGGAACCACTTGCAGAGCATCAGCTTGGACCATGTTCAGAAACAGCCACACAAACACACACACACACACACAAAAAGCTGTAAACCCCGTGCTTGATGGCCCATCACATGATTGAAACGCACAGTAATTCTCAGTCTATGCTTGAAATGTTCCTGTGGGATTAGTGTTGTGGGACAAGACTCCTTTGTTTTTTTGTGTGTGTTTTTTGTTTTTTTTGTTTGGATTCCGGCGTTTTTCGTTCTCTCCGCACACCAATCATTTCGCAACTACAAAAACTGCTTTCTGTTCAGGAACTAGCCGCAGCAAATGCAATCAGGCAAACGCCGCTGACCTGCCTCCATTATTTTCCCTCCGCATATCTCATTACTCTCCGCTAACAAAGATAAGGTTCATGCACGCATTCTTTTTTTTTTTTACTACAGTAAATAACTCCGCTGCATTTCCAAGCCCCTAACAGTTTTAGGCCACAATGGCACCGAGCTATATGTCTGGACAGCACAATGCTGTTGTGTGTCAGAGCCGTGGGTGTGAATGAGACCCACCAATGCTTTCGGCAGGGACGCTCTGAAACTTCCAATGCGCATTTGTCATGCTTTTAAGTGATTTACAAATGAGAGGCATGAGGGCTTTGTGAGGGAGAGGGTTTTTTTTTTTCTCAGAGAGGAGCTTTGTGTGTCACCCTGCCTACTCACGGCATATGGATGGAGTTGGAAATTGTGTTTGCGTGTCATCAGCGGTCATTAAACCGAGAGACACACAGCAGAGCCGTGGCGGTGATGAAGGAGGAGAGGAAAAGGGAGATGATGAGGGAGATGACAAATGTTTTCTTGAGAGTTTCCCTTATTATTCACCGGATCAGGTTGGGGAGTGGGGAGTTGGTGAAAAAAAATAAAATAAATAAATGTAGAATAACAGAGGAAAGCAACAGAGATCTGTTAATTTTTTAAAGATAAAAACAAGAGCTTTTATTTAAAACAGACGAGCAACAATTATTTCTGCTGCCGCTAATGTAGCGATGTTGATCATTACATTTATCTGGAGCATAATTAGCTAACCATAAGTTGATTTTCATACATAAATGTCAGCAGGGCTGGATTTATGAGGATCTGGTTTGGTGAGCCAGGTTTGGTGCCCTGCCCCCTCAAATTTCTTCTATACATGCAAATGGCCACATGAGGGGTCTGGTGGTTGTTCTTTTCACCCAGAAGTCGCATTTTCCAAGTTCACCAGTCAGAAGACAGTAACAACGTCCCTTGAAGTCTGATGGGGAAAGTCAGATCTGACTGAGCAGCCGTGAGTTTCATTTCAGAAAGTGTTTATTGACATTTCTGACTGATTGAACCAGTGGCGCACACGGTGTGAAATATAAGCAATATATTTGTGAGTCTGTTCTTCTTGTGTTGACATGAATAGAATGTAGAAAGTATGCTGTACTGTGTATGTAATACGTGCTGCTAATTATAGTTAGCACCAAAACAAATGACAAAACTGACTGTTTTCAGACTTGCAACTATAACGTCCTCAACCAACAAGTAACCTTGTTACTAGCTCCAACTTCAGAGGCAAATCAATCACAGCAATGGGAACACAATTTAAGCTTGTAAGACTGTCTTTGCTTTTTTGAAAACAAACTTTTTATATCTACTGTTCCAAAAACATTTTGTATAAGTGAGGGATGATTTCTACGAAAAAAAGGGTAAAAAGTGTTATAACGACATGTCAAATAGTCACCAAAATACACCAAAAACAATAAGAAAATGCGGGCACGTGCATAAATAGCTTACTGTTTAGAAATCGCGGAAGGAAAGGACATCATATAAATAAAATCGTTGTTCTAAAATTATGGTTATTTACACCGAAATTTGGAAATAAGTTAAGCTACCTCATAAAGTACCTCACCAGGTTCATGTGTGGAAGTGGTGAGGCGTCCAATACAGGCACAAGGTGGGCAGAATAAAGGGAGAAAAGAAAGGCTTTCAAAATAACTGGAAAGCAGAAGAAAGTTAGAACAGGAGACTGAGACAGAGAAACAGGTAGACGACAGGAGAGTCATTGACCGAACTGAAAACGAGGATTAGTGGAATGAAAATAGGTGGATGATTAGACAGACGGAAAACAGCTGTGAGAAAGAACAACAAATTCCAGAATCCACAAAAAATTTAAAAGCAACGTCAACAAAAAGACTCACCACTCAAATCAAACCTACAAGTCGTACAGTTCAGGCTAATCCTTGGAAACACTTTTTGCTAAAGATTTACAATCTAACAACTTCTAAAGAAAAGATGTGATAAAATTTAAAATAAAAACAGAACCCTGGACAGCAAACACTTAACTCAGTTCCAGGACTATGTAGTAGTTTTTTTAAGTGTGTGCTGTGCAGATAATTAGACCTTTTTGGCTATCCTGTCCCATACAGAGTATAATTATTAATAAGTTAATAAATAAATAGTGGATTAATCAGTCAAGCTTGAATAGCCAACCTGCAGTCAGCTGCCTAACAAACAAGCTGTCAAACCTGGCAAAATGTTTTAGTACAATAATATTTCCAAAGAAAAAACGCATCTTTACACTGTGTGGTAGAAAAGTGTAAAGTAGCTGTTTTTTAGTCAGCTGACTGACCTCTACCTTCAGCAACAGGTGGGGAAGGGGACAGTGCTACATTGCTTTACAATCCATAACACCAGGGACAACTTCGGTCAACTTTCTCTTGCATCTCATCGACTTGAAACCATAGAAACAGTGTGACAATTATAACAAGTATAGTTTTGAAACCGTACTTTTCATTGATTCTTTTGATATTGATTTAAATAATGTAAGTATGAATGTGACAGATCTGTGAAATTTAAAGGAAACTAGCTTTTTTTTTTTGCATTTATTACATTCATGTTACCTTAATTCCCCTGAAACCACACCCACTCGTTCCCGTGTACACACACATTGACAGTCATACCACAACCATGCAATAATACTGTATCTCTGGTGCGCTGACTTTATTTTTTTTCTCACCACTCTGACTCATTTCTTACAGTTCAGCGTTCAGGGGCGGCTTGTTCGAGCCAGGCAGCCCTTGAACAAAGATGAGAGGGAAGAAAGAAAAAAAAGATAGAGGAAGAGGGAGGAGGGACAATGTAAAAACTACCCATCCCCCCTCTGTGTTTAAAAAAAAAAAAAGAGTATGCTTTGCCATTATTTCCTCTCTCACGTTCCTACATGGTCCGTCCTATTTTCTCAACCTCCACTCTCCTCGTGTAAATCTTTGAGCCAATGCAAAAAAAGCACGGCTTTGGTTTTAATGTCACTGTGCTATTAGTGAAGTTGTCGACAAGTTCCCTGCAGCTGGCAACAGGTTTCTCAGCAAAAACAGGTTGTGTACCATATAGAACGACAACGTTTGATGAGATCAGTCTCAAATGCGCTCCACGTTTAATTCCCTCTCCCCTCGTGGCTGATGTGTGTGACCGTCAGATGTGTTGAACGTGAGCTGCTGCCGCCAGCCGCAGGAGTTGACCCAGGGTCTGTTTTTTTACAGAGAGGATCGGGTGGGAGGGGTGAGAGGTGATGTGAAGCTGGATGTTGCCGGTGGTTGTGTTGTTTTTCTTTTTTAAAAATTTTTTTCTGTGTAGGAGCTCCTTCTCCACACTTCGCTTCAGTAAAGTAAAACTAGAAAGGACTAATTACAAAGTCAGCTACAGCGTTTGGAGGCAGCACAAACAACAGCTGTCTGCGTAGGAAAGTCAAACAGACACACATCTACACACACACACACTGGATATAATTAGCAAGATCATGATAAGTGTAGGGCGACACAAAAGCGTTGGTGTCAAAATAAGCCTTTGTAAAGTTTGGTGATGTCGGATTAAAGCGCAGTAGCTTTGTGTTACACGCATACATGGACGATGAGAACAAAGCAGGCAAACTGACTTGTGCAGCGACACGAAAGTACAAACTAGACGCAGCATGGATGAAGTTATTACTTAAAAGCACATTTATTTTGGATAGACTAAAATTTGTCAGAAAAATACATCTGGGGGAAAAGAAAGGAGCCATGCAAAAGCAGAGGAATAAAAACGGACAAACTTAAAGTAACGCTACTGAACTGAAAACACAAAGTAATCTTGGTTCATTTTGCAGATTCTCAACTTGAACTTAATTTGATCAGAAGCCTGTGTTTTTTTGCCTTTTCTTAAAATGGCTTTTTTTTTCCTTTTAAGTGTCTTTAGTTAGGAGACAGAGATGTTCAATAAACTAGAATATGGGTTCCAATAAGCCTCGTTTGTCAGATTAAATAAAGACCACTCAGCAGCTGTAAAGCACATATTTTTTATGAAGCTTGCATTTCCACATTAAGAACTGCTCTTCTATCGGTCTTATGTAATGTTCTAATTATCTAAATAATCATAGTTTAGAGAAGTAAAGGTACGCCCAATCAATCTATGTAATGTGTTTGACTTAATGAATTAAGTGAATTAAGCTACCAAAATACATAAACTTGTCAAAAATATTCAAAGTTATTGATTATGACTGTATGTGACATGCAGTAAAAGAGGAGCTTTGACCTTGTTTAGTGTATCTAATATTGCTGAGGGAATCATTTCATCCCTAGAAACGATGTGAGATGCTGCAAGCTTAGCCCAACTACAACTACAATCTTCACTGAGAGAGGTATTAACTTACATTTAAGTATTCAATTAAATGGCGTAAAATTGTTTTTAAGAAATACAATGTAAATTTAGCTGGTTTTTACAGGGTTGAATACAACTCTGTGTTTGGCCTGTGTCTTCTCGGCTTGCTTTTAGCAATGACTTCCCAGCTGCGCTGCATTTAATGTCGTAGCTTAAATTTTGCACGTCTTCACCAATAATGCCAGCAAAGTTAGAAACTCGGCTTAATATTAATGCTGACTAAAATGTTTAGTCACACTGCCACTGCCTCGCTCGCTGTTTTGCAAATGTTACTGCTTTCGATGTCGTCGACTCTTTCTACTTTCAAAGTCGCAGCAGATACGTGTGTCAGTCTTCTGCGCCACACTTAATCCTTTGATATTCTGGTCAGTGTCCTTGGCTTAGCAGTGGACATGGGCAGTTTGTTAAAAATGTATCAGCCCAAAGTGCAAATGGCTGATAGACCCAATCACCTGCCAAGCCCAATTTCGGGCGTTCAACAAAAGTTTTCCCTGTTGGGACCAACTGGAATCTGATATACATGACAACACAGAGCATTAGTATTAACTCTATCCCATATTTAGCTTAGTTAACCTGGATAAAAGTTCAAAATTACGCTGCATTTGATGGGCATCTATGGGATTACAACAGTTTGAGAATCTTCTAATTAAAAATTATGCTAAGGATGTTTGTTTGGGGGGTGTGGCAGGATATTTATTTAATGATTTTATTTCCACAAAAGTTCTGAACACTCTTCCAAGTTTCAACCCCAAAAAAAGCTACATCTGAAAGCTCTGTACCTCTGACCTTTATGTCTAAAGACCTATTTGACTCAGAAAGGTACAACAAGTCTTCAGTTAACCCACATCTCGATTTGTTAAGGATCTTTGCTGAGGAATGAGTCATAGATCCTGTCATTTCTGTTTTGATATGACTTGTTGATGATTCGCCTCAAAGCCTCAGCACTTTGTGGTTCCAACTACCTGTATGTGGGCAAAACTTTCATAAAAAGTCTTTTCCCTATTTCAGACATTACGCGCTTCACTCTACTGCGACGAGCCCTCTGCACTGAAATCCTTCCCTGTCATAAGGAGAGCTAACTCTTAGCCAAATAGGTGAGACAAAGATTAGCAGTAATCAAGATAGATCTCAACTTGTACTGATACTTAGATATCTTACTTTCCAACAATACTTAGATGGTTGGAAAAGCCCTGATTAATGCTAACACATTTTACAAACCTTGACTTTGTGTGTGATTAACTTGTCAGTCAGTCTGGACCTGGTGCAGAGTCTGGACTTCAGTTCATCTCATAGAAAATCCCAATAAAATACATTAAAGATTGTCGCTGAAATGTGAGAGACAGTGTGGCATGGTTGCATTTACAAGTAATCGTACATTGAACTAATACAAATGCTGTGCAGAATATCAATAGGCACAAAATACGTATTTTAATGTTTTAACAAGAACAATGGTGGGAATGTCTGTGGAGGTGGGAACTCTGGTGAGTGTATGAGCATATATGAGGAGAGGGTTTTGATGAGTGGGTGTGAGCAGATTTTAAAAAAAAATAAAAAAATTTAGATGGAACTTCAGCTACAGTCCTTCAGATTTTGAAAGAGTCTGCAGGAAAGGTAATGTTTGACACAAAAAGTTTCCAAACATTGCTGCAAAACCCTGGAAGAAGGAAAACCATTAAGGTTTAGACAGCACAAACAGATGAACAAACAAAGGAGCTTCTGTAAGCAGGATGCCCCGCTAATGACCTCAGTTTTCTTGGGTCCCAGTCCTGTTTGGCCAGTCATTAGACATCACAGTCACAATCTCAGAAAGCAACCCAAAATCCCTCAAAGTGCTGTAGGATTTCTCAAATATCAATAAAGTTAACCTAACTGGATCAAATCCATTACCTAACTCTGTGTTACATCAACGCAGGGCAGCAGAGGCTTCTATTTGAACGGGTTTTACAAAATACCTAAATCAGATTGTTGGTTTTTTTCCAAGTTTGTAAAGTATTTATCCTCCAGTTCTCTTCCATTTTCTGGATGAAAACTATGTTAGCTAACCACACAACAATCAGCTGCTCCTCATCCAGCTGATTGTTGTGTGGCCTGTTTGGGATTTCGCGTCCCAACACACCACTTCAACCACAAAACAAGTACGTCAATAACTCACTCGCTCCCTCGTTTTCTAATCCTGTTGTGGGATTAAGCTTGGGCGAAGCTCGTTTTGGCTGCATTTCTGGGGCAGATTGTCCATCACCAGCTCTTGATCATGAATCACAAACCGATAAGTCCAGAAAAAATATATATATATATAAATTTGAGGGACTTGTTGAGCTCTCTTTTGTGCTACAAGATGTTTTGCATTTGTCAGCCCAATTTCTAAGTTAATGATAGATTGTCTGGAGTGCTCCTGGTGTTGTTTGGGAGTAGTAGTAAAGCAGTGAAGCGGAGATTAGTCTTTAGGTAAACGGGGAGTTGGAGAAAGCTCTTATTAATCAGCTTCAATCCAATTTGTTCTCACACAAATTAGTTGCTGGATGTATTAGAAAAAGAAAACAGTGGGAGCTTTCGATTTTCAATAACTGTGCTATCTATAAAAATAACGACGGATTTAAATAGTTCTAAACTTAAGAGCTTAACCCTGTGGGGCTGTTTTGCCATATTTTACCTACATACAGTGTCTTGCAAAAGATGTAATTCTCTTTGCTACAACTACAAGCTTCAACAGTTTCTTTTAAGCATATTTAGTCATTTTGGAGTGGAAAGAAAATGGTTCCCAAAATTGTTTAATAATAAAAATCTTTAAAATGTGGCTTGCATTTAGTTACTAATTTATTTAGTCACCCCATGTACCCTGGCTCCCCTAAATAAAAGGCAGCGCAAATAGTTGCCTTCAGAATTCACCTCATTAATAATTAGAGTCAATGATTCAATGCAGTCTTTTTAAACTTGCCGGCGAATCCCGATTTCGGTCATTTATGTCTGAACTGTATTATTTTTTGCGTGCGAAGCTGAAGTGACGTTGCTGACGTCATGTTCTTATTTTTGTTATGCGCCGTTTGTTATGAATTGTTTTTTTCTGTTTCAATTTTCTAGGGAGCTGCGTTGCTGCGTCTCTGTTGAGTGCTAATAGTGCTGTTAACGCACCATTGTACTGAAGCCTCTGCTAGTTAGCTTTATACTAGTATTACATGACCATTCACTAAACAACAGACTATTTCTGCTCCATATCTTGAACTTCATATTTTTCATTTTTGCAACTCAGAGAAAATCATTCCTTTTGAGAATAAAGAACCTCTTTTATTCGAAGCTCTTTTGCTCTACTAATCCCGGCTTTGTGTGTTTGGTTTAAAACCAGCCAACATTTAACAACATTTAGGTGGTATTTTATGGGGATGTTTTGCTCATCAGGGACAAAGTTGATGGGAATCTGGAGGGAACTAGATAAAGGGTCGTCCTGGGAGAAAATCTGCTTTAGGCTGCAAAAGACATGAGACTGGGTTGGAAGTTCAACTTCCTCCAGGACAGCAGGGCCAGAATTAAAATGAAGTCTAAGAAATGCAAATCTAAGAATGGCTCCAGACCAAAATCAATTTGAGAATTTGTTAAAAATACTTGAAAATTCATATGTACAGATGCTGCTTCACCGACACCTTATATCCCTTCCTTTTGAAGTTATTTATCTAGAAGAAACAATCCCTGTCACCGACTTTACAACAACCCGACAGTTGTTACTACTTGGTTTCGAGTTTTGAAACATTCTTGAAACGTCTTCCAAATAGATGTCGTCTAGTTATCAATCTCCAGCAAAGTGCATTTCACAGAAAATGGGTCACCTAAAAACAACGGCTTTTAGCGACGCTTCCGTCTCACATTCATCATAACAGACTCATAACAAAAAAAAAGAAAAACAGCAGCCACATTCACACATGCTGTGTGACACATGATGAAGGGTGTTTGATAAAAATATTTGGGCTTTGCAGACAAGGAACCACATATCAATACCTGTAAAACTAAAAATAATCCGCCTAGAGCTGTATGTGAAGCACCGGCAGAGAAAAACTTCACTTGACATGGTTTTGTAGTTTGTTTGTTTTTTTTTTTCATAATTATGGACGCGTAAACAGTGCAGGCAATAGTTGCTTTAAAAAGTTCGTTTTGTAAATCTTTACAAAAATACAGGAGGAATATGGGTGATTTTCTCTTTTTGCGGGATTTCATATGGACACACTTGAAGCCTCGGCGAATTGAAATAACAGAGCCTCATGTCAGACAATAACGCGAGTTAAGTCCTTCAGGGCAAGGAGCTACAGAGATAGGCAAACAAAAGATAATCAATATCATATGGTGTGTCGCCCGGAGTCTAGACTCCAGCCTCTCGCCGGCATACCCATCACATGCCTCAGAGCGGTTGTCTACCACTAGATTCAATGTCAGACACAATGTCAAACAGTCAGCACGTCTGGGGCCGATGTGTTAATTACAACATAACCATGCAGATAAACAGACCGTCTTCAGCTCACCGCCAAAATAAAGGGATTCAAGACCTAATTGATTTATAGAAAAATACAGTGTCTTGTGAAAAACATTGCTACCATACCTCCTTTTTCAGAATCCGTCACGTTACAGCCGCAAAATTGAAGGCATTTTATTATTTTAAGTGGGACATAAAATAACAAATTCAGTTTTTGTGTTTGTTTGTTTTGTTTTACATATAGAAATTCACTCTTACATGAGGAACATTTCTGGATACTCCACCCGAAACGAGTAACTCCGCTGAATGAAGAACAAATATGTTTTTACCAAAAATATGAGGCGCAGAAACACAGCTGCAGTTTATGTTGAAGTGAGACTTCTTGTCTGTACACAAACTTTTCTGTTTTACCCATTTTTCCCTACCTGCTGATGATCCTGATGTGACATTTGGAGGGCAATTGAATATTCATTGTCTAGTAAACATTAACACTAAAACATTTAGCTTGTTCTAACATAAATACACACATTATCTACTGTAAGTATTGGTTTCATTTTTTTTTAAGTCTGTCTGATTAAATAAACTATTAAATTGGGTGTTATGATCAGTTACTCTGTACAGTACTTGAGTAGACGTTTTAGCACTTTTGGGTAATTTCTCACACAGCTACCTTTTACTTTTACTTGAGCTAAAATCGTGCAACTCTTACGTGAACACAATATTGGGTTCTCTACCCGTCTCTGGGGTTGTGAGTATGTTTAGATTATAACCAATAACTATTAAAAGTAAAAAATTAAAAAAAAAACCTCAGTACTTCTGGAGGAGCTCCACAGGGCAGGACAGCTTATTTTATTACTGAAATATTAAGTCTGGCATTCATGGAAGAGTGATTAGACCAAAGTAACTATAGAAAGAAAGTCATGCAGAGCAGGCAGGAAACATGTGGAAACATGTGGTCTGGCCAAATGACACCAAAGCTTCACTTTTTGACTTACATGCAAAACCCTATGTGTGGCAGAAAGTTTAAAACATATTTTACAGCACTGCGTATGCCACCGGTTTAACACCGAGAAGTGTTAGTCATTATGAACTTTAACAGCAACATTAACTCTATGTTCTTGTTATTGGATACTGATGTTAGAGGGCGAGGCTGGGGATGAAGGAGGGGGCTTTCGATGAGTTCAGAGTTACTCAGCTATTGGAATTCTGACTTCAGTGGGAATGCTTATTGCGTTTTTGACAGGAAAAGAGAAGGCACCATGAAACGCAGGGCAATCCTGGAAGAAAACTTTTTTCAGAGGCCAGAAAGTAGACTTTGAGTCCGTGTAGAGGATAATCTACCCAGAGGACAATGACCCTAAATATGCAATCAGAGATGCAATGGTATGGTCAGGAAAATAAAAAAAAAAATGTAAGTATCCTTTTTCTTCCACTTAATAATTATGCACATAAAATCAGAAGAAAATACATTCAGGTCTGTGGGTGTAGTGTGGTGGCTGCACTTCTACCTTGCTGCATGGAGTTTGGGAGTTCTCCCTGTGTGAGCGTGGATTCTCTTCAGGCTTTCTCCGACAGTCCAGAAACCTGTCAGGTAAGTTAGTGGGTCACTTTAAAAACCTTCCTTGGGCTCGAGTGTGTGTGCACAGCTGTTTGTCCTGTGTGTCTCAGTGTTGTTCTGTGATGTGCAGCCAACCTGTCCAGGGTGTACCTCGCCTCTTGCCCAGAGACCGCAGGAGGCTGGCACCAGTCTGTGACCCTGCAAGGACAAGTGGTATGGATGGGTGGATGGATGGATGGATGGATGGATGGATGGATGGATGGATGGATGGTTTTACTGTGATCAATTGTGAGAAAGTTACAAGTATGAGGGGTGTGAGTTCTCTTTTAGAATATTGATAATATTTGTTACTGCTAAGAGAAAATATCTTCAGTTTTTCTTCACCTAACTGCTCACGCTAGGTGAACACCAGAGCTGAATTTTTAACTTTTATAGTTACTCTTACTTGAGTAAAGTTTCTGGATTCGCTGTCCACTGTGAGTCACTTCACTCCAGGAAGAACAAGCTTGTTTTACCCGGACGCAGACACACACCTGCAGTTTTTGCTAAAAATTCACAGCTTTTATATTGAAAGAACAAATATTGTTACTTTCAGTTTTATACTGAAAGAAATGTATTTGGTAAAAAAAAAATTCTCTTGCCTAATTTTGTTACTTTGTAACTACGCTATTTGCATGAAATTGGTCTTAAATAATAAAATACCAAAAATTTTCACATAACTATATTTTTGCTCCATCTGACGGTGTAATTTTGAAATCTTAAAACGACTGATGTTTTGATCAGTCACTCAGCACCTGAGCAGTCTCTTCACCAAACCCTTTTCTTACTCTTGAGTAATTTATTTTTTACTTTCACTTGACTAAAAATATTTTTGAAGCAGTGCTACTCTTACTCGATACACAATTTGTGGCAACGCACACAAGCTTTATTCACCTTTTCCAGCTGCCCCCCTCATCACACGCAGACACTACCAACACGCTCCCTTTCCTCCCTGTTCCTTTTGAACTTGCCGTCCATGGACAGACCCGTCTCTGTGTTCGGATTAAAGTCCCCCCTCCACCCCTCTTCCCTTTCGTCCGTGTCGGGTCTGTACGTGACGGCGTCACTGTGGTCCGTGAAACAAACTCCCTCGCGCATGTTGATGGCAGTAGCTTTGGTGACTCCCCCCAACCCCTCACCTCTCAACACCCTGGTCTGACTTCCTGCTTTTGCCTTGTTGTGTAAAAGTCAGACCTGGGATCCTCCTGTGGGCTCTGCAATGCACTCGCAGGGTGACATAAGACTTAATGATGAAAACCACTCTGTGTACCCTGATGGCTGCTTTTGCCGTATTGTTTGCTCTTTTGTGGGTGGGGGTGTGAGGGGGGGGAGCACCTTGTCTCTCAACATGCTTGACTGCCTTTGAATGAAGCCAGGGGAGTGTGTGTGTGCGTGTGTGTGTATGTGTGCGTGTGTTGCGCACGCGGGGAGGGGTGGGCAGCGGTTTTGCTGAAGGGGACATGTAGCTACCTTTAGAGTGCATGTAAAGTCTGCACTTCAGGTCACCGGCTCCCTTGTAATCAGCTGTGCCGTGTTTATTTCCATGGCTGCACTTGCTCTTGCGTCTCGCAGCTGTTTGCTTGCGTTCAGGACTGATGTGTGTATGTGCGTGTGTTTGTGCTTTTTAGAGTGATAATTCTGCTGAGAGGTAGGCAGACAGAAGGGGAGGGGTGAGGGAGAAGAAGGAGGAAGAGGAGGAGGAGAGCTGAAGACAATGTCAGCTCTGCAGTATGATCCTGTATCCATCAGGCAGCCTCCTGCAGTCGCCGCTGCTTAAAATGCACTGTCACACTGACACACACACACACCCATACAGACGCACACAGGAAATGGCCTCAATCACAGTAGAACGCCATCCACAGTTTCTCATTCCAGATGGGATTATGATGCTATTATTGCTCTTATTCCAGCACGTAACTTTGTTTGGAGCAGAACACAACTGGGACTTCTCAATCAGTCACCTTCCCTTAATATTAAGAACAGTGATCATAGTAACAATAAGAGGCCTTTTCAGAAGCCACTCCCTGCCTGACAAACACACCCCCACACACGCACACACCCCGGACTAACAACAACAATAGTCAGCCTTTATCTTTATCCTCCCTGCCACTGCTGCTGGCAGATTAGCCAATGTAAGTACGGTTTGACAGTGTTTGTGTGCTGCGATGAATTGCCATTTTGTAAACCCTGATATTTATCCAGTGATTCAAACAGATCAGTGTCTTATCG
This sequence comes from Brachyrhaphis terrabensis, assembly GCA_903067065.1. Classification (NCBI taxonomy): domain Eukaryota; kingdom Metazoa; phylum Chordata; class Actinopteri; order Cyprinodontiformes; family Poeciliidae; genus Brachyrhaphis; species Brachyrhaphis terrabensis. The sequence goes on from CAEGAG010275680.1 coordinate 35,943, forward strand.
AGAGTATTTTTTTTTCCTACTTTTTTTTATGCAGGTGGATGTTGTGGCCCCAGCAGAGAACAACTCTGCTAAAATAGCAATGAATGATCACCCGTGGGTGGATCCACCCTCACTTCCCCTCCCCACCCTGTGGAATTTGATAAGTTGGGAAGGGAAAGGTGGTCGACTATAAGAGAAAAGGGAGAAAGAGAGACGGGTGGGGAGGGGGTTGAAATGAGAAAGATGTGAAATGTTCAAAGAGGGAGAGAAAGGGAGGGGAGGAGAGCAACTAGGAAATAGATGAGATCCAAAAAGCTGTTTGAGATCAAGTCAACAAGATAGAAAGAGAGAGAGAGAGAGAAAAAGGAGCAGCACTTCCTCCTACAGTACAGTAATGAAGAAGTAAGAGAACAGTCTTCCTAAATTCAACGCGCGGCCTTTCAGGAAACATTTTCCGTCCTGCTGGGGGGGACGGACGGGGGAGAAGAGATGTGCTGTAAAAAGCTAAAGGAGTGTGGCATGATTTTCTGACTGCGCTAAATTCACGCACATCAACGGAGGACTTTTGATGTGAACCGTCATCGTCCGTAGGACTGAACAAGACATGCCTTCGGAGTCCAAAATAATAAACCTGTTATTGTTACTGTATTTGTCTAATGCAAACTAGGGAATGTGATACGTCTCCATGAATATTTCACGTTGTATGGCAATGCCGCTCGGAGATAGGTTGGTGAGGCAACAAAGGAACCCCCCCGCTCTCTCTCTCTCTCTCACACACACACACACACACACACACCCTCCAAACCTCACCACAAACACTATCAACAACAACACCACCGCTGCCCCTACCCCACCTCCCTGAGGTATCTCCTTGAGGGTTCCCCCTAGTGCTCCTTTTGCCAGCTGACAATTAGGACGCGGTCGCTAATGCGCTGCTAGCTAATTGAGCACAAGGGGGCTGAAGGCGTCAGTCAGTGGAGAAGGTTGGTGATAGCGGCTTATCCTAGCGCGGAGCAGGAGTGCCATCTTAAGACTGTGAGGGATCAACTTCGGAGAAGAAAGTGGCTCACAAAACAGAGTAAAAATATCTCCAGGGTAACGCAGACATGAGCAGGGTGCTAACGCTGTGAATGCCGTGGTCATTTTGATGCTTCTTTTGCTGGAACCTGAGTGTAGTTAGCATTTCGTCACGTACGCTAAGGTCAACAGCCCACCGATACGTATCGACACCGTTTCAACTTTTTGGCACAATACGGCCACAAACTTCAACAGATTTCCTTGTAACACTGTGCAAACACACCGTGAGTGGTGGAAAAATATTAACACTCAACAACCTGAAAATTCCATCTCCATATTTTCAGGTTGCAAGGTTGCTCCATGCACCATCCTGCAGGAATACTTTTTCTCAAAAAGGGAGATTTATCAGAGTTGAGGCGAAGCTTCGTGGAGGTCAATACAGGGCGACCCTGGAGGAAAACATGCAACAGACTTGATGTTGAGGTGGATGTTAACCTTAAAGGAGGACAAAAATTTACAATAAGAGCTATAGTGGAAGGATTTAGATCAAAGGATAAAGACCCATTCAAAAAATTGGAATAATACTAAAAAGTTTATTTATTTCAGGAACGTTTTCACCAAGCGAAACACATTATGTAGATTAATTACACATAGATGGATGTTTGAACCACTTCATGTCTGTTAATTATGATGATTTTCCTCTTAAAGGTAATGAAAACAAGACATTTAAAATTAAAATATTACATAAGACAAATAAAAAATATATTTTTAAAAACAAAAATGTGGGCTTAATGAAAGATAGGTTTAATACCTGCTCAAAGATTGTTATTTTCAAAATTTACTTTTAATCTGACATGTGACTGCATATTCAAATGGACTGAATATTGACTGTTTTCATGTGTTAGATCTGCCCAGTTTCAGTCCAGTCCAGTTAAATTAAGTCAAATTGAGACTCTGTGGCAAGACTTTAAACTGCTTTTCACATGGGCTTTAAGGAGATCCTTAAAAGATATCTAAAAATTACAGTAAAATAATCTTAAATTGACTGGATGGGTGAATTTATATGCATAGTGAAAATTGTTACTGTTTGTTTTCAATACTTTTGTAAAATTGTTGAGGTGGTTAATTGGCATTTTTTTTGTTTTTGTGTGTTTTAAGGTATTTTGTGGCATCTCTTTTATGCAAGACTAATGGGGTTCTAAACTAAACTAAACTAAACTAAACTAAACTTTCCATTGAACCTGACAAAGCTTGAGCTAATTTGCAAACAGGTCTTTATTTAGACAGAGCACATACACACATCTCCGAAAACACTTACAGTTTCACACAATACTGTCTTAAAGGGCTGAAAACAAAATCAAACCTTCTCTTTTTTTCTTTTTTTGGGGGATCGGGGGTGGGGGGGGGGTCTTGAAATAAACACTACTGTATGATGTTTGGGGGTTTTAAAATGTCAAAATGTGAGAAATTCCAAGGAGTATGGATTGCTCTGCAAGGCACTGTAAACCAAAGTGAGTTACCACACATGCGTACAGACGGCAGATATAAGCACCGGCTGGAAAACTGCACATTTGGGGTGTGTGTGTGTGTTTTGAAACCAGGGGTAGCTATTATAAGAGCTGCCCTGAGGTACGTGCACGTGTGCGCCGTGCATGCAAAAGCAGCATGCATGGAGAAAAAAATAAAAATAAAAATGCACATCCTATTGTCTATCTGCATGCACCACGAGCACTATGGGTAGAGATTTTGAGACCCTTCCCCCCCTCTACCCCTCCACCTCTCTCTTGCCACCCTACCTTCCCCTTTTTTTTTTTTTTTTGAGGCAAGGGTTTACTGAGGTGTTTTAAATTGCTGAGTGGGTGCAGGCTGAAGGGCGCTCAGCAAACGACAGAGAGACTCTGGTTCAGAGAGAAAAAGAGACAGAGACAGAGGAGACGGGGGGCAGGGGGAGGGTGCAGGGGGAAAGGACACCTTGGCGTGTGTTTGGCTTGACATTCCCTCAGACCAGGCGAAGCAAGAATAGAGAGGAAGGGAGACTGAAAGATGGCTCTCTTTTAACAGGAAGTATCTGAGCAGTGACTCACGCGCACATTATAGGGACAGACTGAAAGACTGTTTAGGGTGCTACTGTATACATCACCTATGTGAGTCTTTATCTTACCAATGTTTGGGGGTGGATCTCTTTCCATGCATGTTACAGTGATACCAGTGAAGACAGTTTTTTTGTTTTGTTTTGTTTTTATTTTTCTTTCTGTGTGGGTGTTTTACATTTAGAAATTAGAGGTTTATGTGTTTTTAGACCTACAAAACAATGATTTAGACTATAAAAACTGCGATTTGGGTTGTGTTGCTAACGTAGTCCTGACTCAAATATCAATCATTTCTTCCGCGAGTTAATTCAACGGGAATTGGAAACCTCATAATGTCCAATAAGACCTTTAATGGCTAACAGTTGAATTTGGACAGCAACAATTCTACTCAAATAAATGAATAAATAAAAACAATAAAAAGTAAATGATATTTAAGAAAACTTAAAGTAGAAACAAGAATTACTACTTAGCCTGTCTACATTGACTTTATTACTGGTTAGTTAGTAGGTGAAAGGCTGAAGGGTTTTGTCTCACCAGGTATTCAACAGCAGAGGAGCACCACAGGGGTCTGTGCTCTCACCATTTCTTTTCACTCTGTACACATTTGACTTCCAGTACAAAAAAAGACTCCAGTCATCTCCAGAAATAGTCTGGTGACTCTGTGGCCGTTGCACGTATCAGAGATGGTCAAGAAGCGGAGTACAGACATCTGATGGACCGCTCTGTCTCAGGGTGTGGGAACAATCATCTCATCTTGAATGTGAACAAAACAAAGGAGATGATTGTTTTCAAAGTTTGCAGCAAGATGTCTTCTGTACGTCTGTTGCAGAGAGTGTTGGGGGAAGCAGCATCACAGCTAGGGACTTAAAAAGGCTTAACAACCTTATAAAGAAAGCTGGTTCTCTTCTAGAGATGACTGTGGAACCTCTGGAGATGATGGTTCAAAGAAGGAATCTTCATAAAATCAAGAACTGTACAGATAACCATGAACATACAAGAACAGCGTGTCTTCAGTTAGAGTAATATATAATATTAGACGCTGCAGGAGATCCTTCCTAAACACAGCATCTACAGTTCTTTGAAAAAACTGGCATAATATGACTTAAAACAACATTTACTTTTAGTATTTGCTGTTTTAATGTTTACAATTACATTGAGAACAATATGGACAAAATAATGGCTACAAGTCCAGTTAACTAATTTTAAAACCAGGCATTAATCAATGTTTTATGAGTGACAATTACATTCTGTAAGAGTCAAGCTCTGACTGAACGAATAACCTTATCGTTATAACCTATTTATGTCACGTTAACAATGAACAGCTGAAAAATTACTGGAATCAACCGCGGGAGCAATTTTGCTCCAGCTCCTTTCCTTGTCATTTCTGTGGGTATTCTTTGCACGAAATGTTAAATAAACACTAAAGTTGTTTCCACATATCATCTCTGATGTCCGCTGGACTCTGGGTTGCGCCACTTTAGCTGTTTGGGGTTCCTCTCTGTGCTTTCTGATTGGCTACTTGTCACATTCAACAAGCTGCATTCTCACTACCAGTCAGGGAAAAGTCCACACGCTGCGATAATGGGCCACGACAATCCAACATATTGAATATGTCCGATTTCGGGGCGTGCCGTGGTGGCGTAGGGGTTAGCGCGACCCACATTTGGAGGCCTTGAGTCCTCGACGCGGCCGTCGCGGGTTCAACTCCCGGACCCGACGGCATTTGCCGCATGTCTTCCCCCCTCTCATTACCCCCTTCCTGTCAGCCTACTGTTAAATAAGGGAGACTAGACCCCACAAAAAGCCCCCTAGTGGGGTAAAAAAAAAAAAAAAAAGAATATGTCCGATTTCAGATGGGAGCGGTCCTGATGTTCTACCGACTGGACCCGATCAGTCTTAACACACCACACACTACAGGATGATCGGTTATGATTCTTAGGATGTAGGACATTCTAAGGTTGTAGTAAGGGGAAATCGGGGCAAAAAATCGTGTAGTGTGAACTGGGCTTAAATAGAATCAATAGTCAGATATTTATGAAATTATGTGTACGGCCAATGTGATTCTGGGAGCTATTGCCGCCCTATATGAGATGCCACCCTGGGCAGGTGCCCACATCACCCATATCACCGCTACTAAGTTTCTCCTCGAGGATTAATAAAGTATTTTTGAACTGATTTGAATATTTGACTATTAGTGCAGCTAGAAAAGGAAGCAAAGTTGCGTTTCCTCACATCGGTCACGGTAAGTGTTGGGTGTAGAAAGCATAGGAAGCCCCTCTGAAGCTCTGGACGCTGTGGATTCACAGAAGCATCCCTGTCGCTATAATTTGAGGGCCCGTCGCTGACAAAACGTCCATGTGTCTTGAGTCACCGGTACATGTGCAGTCAGCTGCATAGCTCCTTGTCACAGCTCTCGGGCTGAGCAAACAACCCTGACCTCCACATAGCACCCAAAACAACAAAGCCGAGTGACAGTGACTACACATAACATTGCGCACAGAGAGCTGGAGCTCGTTTCATCAATACATAGATCTGAATACCATCAAGGTGTTTAATCCATAAAATATGCAAACAACTGAGAGGTGATGTGATCTGAGCAGTTGACCATATGATAAAACTGCTCAGATCTCAATATATGTGTGATCAGTATCATTAGAACCAAGCAGGAACCCTTGGTCACATGTTTACAATCTAATCAAAAGGCTAATTTTTCAAGCTTTTCTTGACTTTCAGGTCCTGCATTGGAAGCTTTTATAAACAAAGGTCTGGTGACTTTTTCGGGCGTGTCAGAAATGACCTGATTAGTGAGATTAAGTTTTGCTGTGAGCAAACTGGCATGCTTGATGATTTTACAGTCGAAACTATAGCAGCCGTTAATCTTTATGTCGTGATAGTCACGGTCATTATCTGAAGACATTTTTTTTGCTGCTTGACATTCCATCTTGCATACGAGGAACAGGATTCAGAACCTGCTGGACGAAAACAAAAATGTTGTCGTCAACCAAGGCCAAAAGGATTAAACCTGCCTTATTTTCAATTCTTAATAAGATAGACAGCTGTGATTTCCTTGTATAACGACAAGGTTTTGGCAAATTCTTTGGCTAGAAGGGATAAAAATTGTTTCTTTTGTACTTTACAAGTGAAAATGTACAGCACATGTGTATTTCTGCATAAAACTAATCTATACTCATGAGTTTCAAATGTTTTAGTGAGCTAGCAGCACTGCTCAAACATTTGTGTAACAGCAGACATTTTAAACAGGTATACAACGGGACACACTTTTCCACTTTGTCGTATTTAGTTGCTTTAAGTCATAAAAACAAACAAAAGAAAATCAAAAGCAACATCATGACGTTTGTCCAGCAGAATTTTCTCTGACACGGTTACAAGGAGGGAAAGCCACAAAAGGTCATTACTAGAGAAGGTTGCTCTTCACAGAGGGCTTTATTTAGGCTTATTTATGGAAAAGTTGAGCGAGAGGAAAAAAATGTGGGAGACAAAGTGGAGAAGCAACATGGAAAACCATTGTCCTCCTAAAAGACGTTTTTGTTGTGAACAGGGATGGTCGAAGGTATTTGCGAACTCTGCAACTTCTTGAAGCGCCCAGCAGGCCTGAAAGGAAATGTTGATAAGTACAGAAGTTAAACACTTTTGAGATGCAAGTGTATCTCAAAACATTTGAATATCATCAAAAAGTTAACTTATTTTAAGGACTTAATTAAAAAAGAAGTCAATCATTTATTTATTTATTTATTGTTGTGGCTTCCAAGTAATAAAAAAAAAAAGGTCAAATTTCAGTTTTCAAGAAAATATGAACTCTTATAACCTATAAAAAAAACCTGGTAACTCTTGTTGCCTGTGCATCTTTTTTTTCTCCACACTTTTTCCTTCCACTCAACTTATTATTATTATTATGCCCAGATACAACTCCACGGGATTCTTTCTACGTCACAAATCCTAATTATGGTATTCAATTTCACCAGAAATTGATATTCAATCTATTCTAAATTAATCAAAAATCTATTTGGATTTTTGTGTTTTTATTGGCTGTGTACAATAGTCTTAAAAAATAGCAACTTGTAATGTTATCGCTCTGTGTGTAATTAATGCATAAGTTTCACTTTTTGAATTTAATTACTGAAACAAATTGTTTTTTTTTTTCATTGGGATTTCAATTTAGTTGTATGTGTTTACGACTGGTGCACATGTCAACATGGCTTCGGAGGATTTTGAACTGCTAGGCAGTCCCAAAGTTCGCTTGTAACTACGGCATCCTGACCTCACTTCTTTTTTATTCGCCTATGTGTGAAGACATTTGATAAAGGATAGAGTTACTTTGAATTTTGCTGAAAAAAAGTTCGTTATTGTTTTGACCCAAATCTGCAGTTCGGATGCTCACGCGCTGTCAAAATAACGCCTCTCGATTGACAAAGGGGTGCATTAAATGACTCCCATTGCATTTTCCACCTGTAATTGCGCAGCACGTTTTATAAATCCGATAACCTCATCAATGTATCTGTATATTGGCCGTGTCGCGTCGTTCTGGGCCACTTTTCAGAGTTTCGCCCCCCCTCCAGCGGTATCAACAACTTTTCGCTGATGAGACAATAGCAGATAGTTCCATTTAATGCGGGAGCAGCCATCGAGCTCGTGCAAAGGGGGCGTCAGGAAATCGTCAGAGTTCTCTCCCGCGAGCTCAAAACCGGCCGAATCTACGGCGGCGCGTGACGTCTTCTGACGTGCGGCGCTTCTGCTTTGTTTATTTACCGCGCGAGCGTAACGCGGCGGCCGGGGTGAAAATGTAACGCGGAGAAGCTTCCCGTCTCTTATTCTCCCCCCTCACCCCCACGGGGACGGAATGGACTCGACCTACTCAATCATGCACTTCAGCGTACACAGCAAAGAGCGTGCTTTCACCTTTAGGATTGTCTCTGCTTCTTGAAGTCACCCTGGAATTCTCTCGTGGGTTAAAGCAGGTAAGACCGACCTTACTTTTTTCTCGTCTTTGATCCACGCACGGAGTTCAGTGAAGTGCTTCCCCCCCTCCTCAATAGACAGTGTGTGTGTGTGTGGGGGGGGGGTGGAGGGGGGTGTTTGTGTGTGTGGAAGGCGACAGTTTGATCTTGATATATAAATAGGTTACAGTTCGAGGGGTAGTGGCTGATTTAAAAAGAAAAGTCTAATATAGGTTATATTAAGCGTGACGTAAAAAGATGATCATATCATCTATGTGTAGATATTTTATGCATACTTTCTTGAGTTTGTTTTTAACTTCAATATTAATGCTTAATAAATGAAATCAGGCTTTTTTAAAAGTCAGGATGGAGTTGGAACTGAAGCTCCTTTGACAACCTTGTGGTAAAGCAAACTTTCCACCAGCTCATCTTAGTGATTTTTTTTTCTTTCTTTTTCTTTTTGGAGAACACTCTGTAATCCCCTCAAACACACAGATGGCAGATGTACCTACAGAGCTATAAATGGTGTTCAAAAAAAAAAAAGATAGGAATCACCCAAGAGGAGGGGAGAACTGTTCTTTTTTTTTTTTTAAAGCGATTATTTTATTCACTCAGCAGCAGACATATAGGGGGAGAGGTGGACGCTAGGGAGGGGTAAAGGAGGAGGAGGGGGGGGGTATATCCATATTAGGAAGTCGTGTCCTACATAATAGACGTGGCACAACTGCCACTGAACGGGGCACAGGTGCCAGTAGTCGCTTTTCTTTGACTTGCCAATATGAGGATCTGAAACCGCTGGAAGCTCTTCGGTGTGTCGCATTTCTTCTTCTTCTTTCAATCTCGGCGCTTGCACGCTGGTGAGTGCGCGCGTAGTCGTGCGCGTGCACGTCGAGATGTGATGGTGGTGGTGTTGAAGGTGGTGGAGGGAGGAGGTTGGGGGTATGGGGGGTGGTTGCGGAAACATGTGGAAGAAGTGAGGGATGATCGTGTGCGCGTGCACGTGAGCTTGATGTTCTAACTTTTCCCCCTTATTGATAAATGATGATGATGATGATAGCGCCCACGCGCAGGTTGTGGTGTGGCGATCTGTGCGCGCGCGAATGTTTGCTAAGCGTTTCAATACACACACACAGGCACGCACACACGCCTACAGGTGCGTGCATGTTTCTTTTTGTATGCACAAGTCCCGGTCACAGATGTTGTCCCCGTCCCTGTTCATCCAAAAATTCCATTTCACGCGGTGTGGCGTGGATTGTTTTAAGCACGCAGGGAACGGGGGATGGAGCGCGAGCCGCACGGGAGACAAATGTCCAGCGTCAAAAACCGTCTTCCTTCTCTGGACACTTTATAATTACGCAGACGCGCACGCACACTCGCACGCGCCAGCTGATCCTCCTCTCGAGGAGGAAGCGCAGGAGACACGAGTGAAACAACAAAGAGAGATAGAGGAAGAGGACAGATAGAGAGGAACTCGCGCTGCTCCGAGCTGGGGGACTGCGTGGGGCGTGGTGACAACGTCTAACACCAGGAGGACAAACTTTGTCTCCTTCTCTCTCTCTCGTGTTTTTTTTTTTTTTTTTTTTTTTTTCTTTCTCGCCCTCGGTCTTGTTCTCAGCGTTTCACACATACACACACTGGGCATATTTCCATTCGCGGTGGGTTCAGGTACTCCAGGAAACCTCACATTCCATCGCTTCATCAGAAACAGAGTTTTAGTTTTAGTTCCATTCCATCCTTAGTTGGAGATAAATATGCATCTGCTAAATTTGTTCGAGAAGTGAACAGATAGACTTTTTGTTGTGTCTGCCTGAACTAGAAAAACATACATAGCGTGGTCTTATTTTTCAAAGGGAAACGTTTTTTCTTTTTTTTAATAACAATTATGGATTCTAGTTTAAATAAAGACTTTAAAAAAATAAATTAATTCGCATAATAGCCAACAGGTGTTCAATAAACTCATTGTAGGCTTTTATTTTGTTTTGTTCGTCGGTTTGTTTCTGAGCTGCGACATTTCCGACTACTCCCGAAGGCAGCATGAGGGAAACTATAGGAGACGAGAAACACACACAGAGAGAGAGAGAGAAACAGAAAGAGGAGAGTGACAGAGAAGAACCTGTGCTCTTCTACAGCACCGGGAGATAGGAATTCACCAGAGATCACAATTTCTTGTCCCGATTTTTTTTCCCTTTTTGACAAACTTAGTCTGGGTTTTCTCTCCTTTTTGTTGCTGTCAGTGTGCAAATAGAGTGGACTCCCTATCTCTGTGTCTCTGTGTTCGTGTATCTCTACTGGATCTTGACTTCTGAGGCTGTGTACAGTTTTGGTTTTGGAGAACTGCACCGGTTTGTTTTTTCCTGCGAGGCTTTTTGAGCCGAGTGCTGCTTTAACTGGTAAGGAAGTGGCTGTGTGTGTGTTTATTATTGCTGGCTGTTTTCAAGGTGGCGTTGTGCAACCTTTTGTGCAGTATGGATTCTTTTCACGAAGTTAAACATTTTCATAAAGTTAAGCAAACACAAATAGTAAAAACAAACAAACAAAAAAAACCCAATTAAAATTAAATTAAAAAGTAACAAAAATGTTAGGTGCTTTACTAGAGATAAAGGTTTTTCAGGGGAGTTTTTCCACTGATAAGATTCTTTTCTCCTTGTTTTAGTGGGAAAAAGTCAGTAATCATAAATAGTTTTACTTAGAGGGATGTCAAAGTATGGGTTTGTAATGTTATAAAGCAACAGAACACAGCTGTAAACATCTGGAGTCCTAAACTGATAATCATTGGAATGTGGACATGGGCTGAAATGAGGTTGTCACGATAAAAATAACACAGTATCATGATGCTCTTTGGACAAACTTAGTCAAAAGGAGTTGGGGGGAAAATAGTCAATAAAATTAATTAAGAAAAAAAGAATTTTTGATTAATTGGAACATTGCTGGGAATTCCAGTGCTAAATTGACCCGGTCTCTTTAAGAGTGATAGGTGGTGCTATTTAAGAGAAGAAAAAAAAAAAAGACATGTCAAAGCCTCAGCCAGCTGACCGGCAGTGCCTAGCAACAGGTGGGGGAGGGGCAGTGTAGTCTTAATCCATACTTTAAACTCCAGTCATTCTGACGCGTTCTGCTTTTTTTGTGGTTTTTATTCTTTTTCCTTCTTTTTAAACCTCGGTATGTCCCCGAATCAGTCCGTGTCAGTCTTAGGCCAGCCTGGGGAAGCTGTGTAAAAAGCTTTAAAATAAATTATTAATTAATCATTGCAGTGAGCAGAGGAGGGGAGGCGAAGGACTGCGTTGCTATAGGGTCCATACAACCAGAGAAATCTGGTCGCTCCGCCACTTTTTCTGGCATGTCGCTAAAGAGAAAGGCATGTTTAAATAATCTTAGTAGGTTAAAAAAAAAAAAAAAACTTTGTAAAAACCTTGTCACACCAATAAACAGGCCATGAAGAAACAAAGAGGGTGAATTTACGACAAAAGTCACGAGAAACCAAGTAGAGCAAACACAATGTACTTGTTGAAACATTGTGGGCATTGCTTTTGTAGTGTTCCTCTATTAGGAACTGGCTACAGTGTATTTACCACAAGAGACAACCAGCGGAGAAAGGACGCACAGAATTTGTATGTGTGTGTGCCCGCAACTTCTTTTTTGCCTTTTCACGAAAATAAAAACAAGGAAACGCCTTATCAGTCGGTAGTGGACTTTTAACTTCCAACAGTAGCCTATAGTAGCTGACTTCACGCGCACACTCACACACCAACACACAGCTGTAGAGCAGTGTGATAATAGGGCTGTGTGTTTGCATTTTGTATTCCAGTTATTATCTGTCTCAAACTGATGGCGTGTGTGAGATCATCAGCTGCAACTTTTCGCTACTTGATAGCGTTTTTCTCTCTTTTTCTTCCTCCTTTTGAGATTTACTTGTCTAAACAATACCGCCATGGATGCAGCATATTTCTTTCCCCCCTTTGCTGTGATGTCACACTAAGTCGTAGTTAGAAAGAGAAAGAAACAGATAGCGGAGGGAGTGAGAGAGGGAGGGAGGGAGAAGAGGCGGCACGTTGTTTTGCAGACAGGATTACATTGTCTCCCCCCTTGTCAGTTTGCAGACATTATGTTGAATGTTTCTTCTTCGGCCTGACAAAGTGCTCACTCTGTGGTTTTGTACAGCATCTTCTAAGTGTAACATAACAAGCTTGTTCAAAAATAATCGTCAAGCTGGAAAGAAGGGCTGATTGGATGTAAAGATGAAGTTGTTTAGTTGCAAATGTTTTGGGTAAAATTGAAAAAAAGTTGGTTTTGAGTGAAGTTTTTTTTTTTCTGAAAAAGGTGTATGTGGACAATTTGTTACACTCAGACATGTTTCCCTTTTATGCTGATGATTTTGAGGCTGCCTTTATGCAAATAGGACATGAGATAGAACACACTTCTATGTAAAAGTGTCGATATCTGATTAGAATAATGTAATCCTCGTGGACTGCGGAAGTCCTTTGTAAAACCTGTTGATTTGCTTCATAGTTGCGATACCTGTTTATGTTACAGCCACCACCTACTTCTACTCTCCATTAACACCACAAATGATAAATGTTTTTTGTTGTTTCTTTTTGGTAAATGGAAACTCTTTGAGCCACTTGTTGGGTATTGTAAAGGGTAGCAAAAGAGGAACCTGACCTATGTGTAATAGTGTCTTGTTTTTCAGGTTTCCTAATCCAGATGTGATTCATGTTCCTGCTTTTGCACAGCATAAGATCAATAAGATGTAAATAAAAAACAAAAATAAGAAAGAGGAAAAACGTACATGCTTCGAGTGCATTGCACTTTCTTTTCTGTCTATCTGGTCGCCTTCTGCCTTTGTCTGTCTTTTCATACACTGGAGAACCGCTGCATACATTTGGGCTTTTGTCAATAGCGGTGTTTGTCTTCTGTGTGGTGCTTGTGTGCTTGTTTCTTCATCCATGTGCTTATCTTGATCAAACTTTCTACTCTAACACGACTCTTTATCTCCTCCAAAGATTTGCTTCACTCGTTTGCCTCTTTTTTTCTTCTTCTTCTTTTTTTGTGTTCCCATATATGTGGGTGTAAAATTAGCAATTCCATTTTTTTCCCCTTTCTTTTCTCTTGTCCTTCCAGAATGTGGAAGTGTTTTCTTGGTGTGGCGAGAAACAATGAGGACAAGGCAGGGCTTTGTGGTGGCAGAAATGCATTTTTAACCCATGTGAATGAATGGTGCCTCACATTCCACAGCACCAGGCCCTCGACTGAATGGCAGCACTAACACGGCTGTTTTCATTACTCATTACTGCCCTGTGCCTTTTCACCATGGACTTAGTCATTTACCTTTACCTACTCATACTGGGATTTAGTGGTGTGCTGGCTTTTTCTTCTCCTTTGACTTGCACTTTTATTATGCGCGAGCTGTTATTTCAGCAGCATTTTGTGTTACTCATAAGTCCTTATTCGAGTTATCATCAACGAAAGGCTCAAATTACAGCCTGTAATGTAAAAAGCTTGTTATTACTCGTGATCGCCTATTATGTCCTACCCTAACTTTTAGATTTCTGCTGTGCTGTCTTTCTGTTTTGGAGGGGGAAGCTTAAAGTAACACATTTTTATTGCCTAAAAGTCAGTGCAACTCCTTGGTCCGCACTAATGTTCATCCATCAGTTTGCGCTCAGTCTCCATGGTAACCAGCTGTAATGCCTGATTGGTAGCAAGAGTGTTTTCTACTGTCAGGAATAGGGGTGGGAGATATAAACTTGAAGTTTCATCGTGATATTTTGTGGTACAATTGTGATAACAATAAAAATGACAATAAGAAATATTTATTGGTTCTCTTTTAGATATCTGTATGACTGTGACTGCATTGCACAGCAACACACCCATATGAAATATGCTACTGTAGGACACCAGTCACATAAAGAAGTGTGCTATGTATCACTAAACTACACACACAATCTGCTTTTAATCATATTTTCACTGATTCTCTCATTGAACAAGCAGTAAGACTAACAATCCCAAAAGTGACAGTTTTGGGTGACTTTAACACAATTTATCATGACGATGAATCAAAATTCTTATGATAAGAAATGTGTCACGATAAATGATAAACAATACGATGAATGCCCAACCCTAGTCAGAAACATGCGGGTTTGTCGCAACTGATATTACAACATTTAACATACTAATGGACTTACCTAGAGGCCAACTCTTAAGTCATCCTTAGCTAACTCTGTAGCCCCTGCTCTGGCCGTATAGCACCTACTTCACAACAAGCTATCCACTATCCTCCATGCAAAATTGAAGCCATTAAAAATAAAAATCTAAAAATAAACCCTTTATTGTACCACATGAATCCAAAGCCAAAGGTTTCTCTATTCTGGGTGTTGTGACCATGAGCAGAGCCATTATAATGCTTCAGTCTCATTGTACTCTTTGGAAAGATGAAAAAAGCCACAAACCTAGCATGGGGTGGATCTGAACACAACTAAGTAAGGGTATAGTTTGATGTTTCTTTCCCTGTTTTTTTTTTTTTTGTTTGTTTGTTTTTGTTTTACTCTTGATCAGTATTAGTGGCTTTAGTGGAAATCCTTGGAGACCTTTTCATTTTCTTTGGAATATGAACGACTGGCTCTAAATCAAGTCCCTTCCTGGCCAGTTTCCAATACTTTCAATTTGTGCCCTTAAGCAAATCATTTCCTACTTATGTACAGTACATAATCATTGCGTAATAGTCAATTTCTTTTGTTATTTAACTGTTTAATTGAATTCTGCAACTTACATGCTCATTAAATGATAAGAATACGTTTTGTGGTGTAATATTTTCATTTGTCCTTTTCCTGAAAATTGTGGTTCTGCTTCTTCTCTGGGCCAGGCGGCACATAAGAGATTTTGACCCCTGATCAAACCAAAATAACTCTGAACAACTTTCTGTTGGTATACAAAATGCATCAGGCTCTCATTAGGATACTTGAGAGTAAACTCAAAGTAAACTATGACAATATATAGCAAATTACTTATAAATCATCATCTGTCAAAACAGGTGGAAAACTTCCCTACGGATTGAGTCGAAGGGGATCCTTGCTGTACCCAAATCATGTTGGGTATAAAACAAACAAAACTTGAAAAGCACAAAATGAGTAAGAGGAATTTCCTAAGAGATTCCAGAGCTGGCTAGTTTCATTGTAAACATTTGATCGCAAGAAGTTTTGACTTAATGGATGTGAGAAAAAGTGTAGACATGGAGTCACGTTATTCCCTGCCAGGTACAGCCGATGTTGCTCTAGCATTCTCCCTCTTGTCTCTGCCTTGTTATGCTTGAGGTTGTATCAGTCCTTTCTGCCTGAACGCGAAAAGTGTATTTGTGTTCAAAGGCTTAAATAACTTTGTGTGGCATATTGAGGTTGGATTAGGAACAGAAGCAGGAAATGGCAAGTGCGAGAACCTATTTTAGCAGCTGTTTCCTTTTTGTTCTGATGAAACAAACCATGAAAATAAACTAGAAAAAAATAAAAGAGACTTATCTCTTCACTGATGGTCCAGACATTTCTGTCATTTCTATCCAGAGTCTCATTCCTGTTCTGGCATTGGTTGATGGCATTGATTCCCCCTGCTGCATGGTGGGGGTTTTCACTCTGAAAGGGCAATCTCTCTGGGTTAGCCTTGAAACACCACGCTCCTGGATTAAATTATAAATGAGCCCTCTGTGGGAAGCGTATTGCTTACCAACCTTAGATAATGAGAGGGAATTTGGATTCGAAGAGGACAGCACTTCTGTAGATTTTTTTTAGACTACCATGCATTTTGTTGCTAAAAAGTTTTGGAAACTGGTGGGGTATTTAATCCCTGTATTTGGGTCACACCTGCATCCACTGCATCCACGTGGATTGATACGAGCCAAGCCGAGACTGTCCGGGCCCTGGGACGCGAAGTCTGATAGTCGTCTAAATTAGAGCCAAGAATATGATGTGGCAATCAGAGGATTAAGATAGGACACGGGTCAATGGGGGTAGAGTTGGTGGGCGGGGGGATCTGCAGTCGCAGGGATTTAGGTAAAAGGCCATTTTAGCCTTTGTTATGCTCTCGCGTAGAGTTGTTGCTGTTCTTTTTTGAAACGAAATTGATATCAGGAAATATTCTTATTGCCAATGTTGTTTTTATGACAAAGGAAGATTTTTTTTTTTTTTTACTTAAGTTCATTGCTGTTGTGGTGGAAAACCCCCTCTGAAATTCAAGAAACTACCCACAGAAATAACAGTGACACAATGTGCATATTATTTATATGCCTACAGTTCATCCTATTCAAATTTCCTGTTTTGTTTCAGGGCTACTGATAACGCAGAGGACAGGCCCTGACATTAGTCTCAGTGATTGGAGAGAACAGTGTGTCTTTGAAAACAATCCACAATCTTATTGGTAGTACGTGAAAAATTTGCCTTTCAAAACTGTAAAACTACCAACCATAATGATTTGAAATCATTTGAAACACATGTAGCTTCAGTTACACCAATGAATTACTGACAGCAAAGTTTCACATGAGTCATTTTGAGACTCCCTACAAATTCCCTGTATCTTGAATAGGCATAGACTATATGAACTTGAGAAATTTTAGTGAACTAAAGTAATTACCATGAATTAACTGCATGCAAATTTTTCACATATTTCTATTTATTGTACTACTAAATAAGATATTGACCTGTAATGGATGGTAGTTAAAATGACTGCTTTACTTTAGAGCTCCATCATTTCATAACTTGACTGGTTAAAAACAAACTAACTGGAGTTACTTTCTAACCTGGTCATGGGTTAAATATTGGTTAGTGTTCGATCTGTAACCATAGGTTGATTTAACCCGATTGGGCTGGGTTAGAGGTTTGTCCAAGCATACTGGGTTAAAAAAACCAATGTCTTCAGTTTTAAAGTAATTAATGTCTAATAACAAGGCTACAGAAGGAAAGAAACCCATTATTCGGATCGCTATGTAAGTATTAAAATAAAAAGGTTTTTAAAATAAAATTCTGTGTATTAGGGATGGGCGATAAGGACTTGAAGTTTTATCATGATATTTTGTGGTACTATTGCGATGATACAAGTGACAATAAGAACTATTTATTACTTCTTTCTTTAGGAAACTTTATTGCTTTGACTGAAAGGCACAGCAATCACAATCATTTGTAGAAGTGAGATTTGTGTCACTAAACTTTACACAGTGACTGCATTTAATCATAGCTTCAAATTTACGTATTTGTACTTATGAATGCTCCTGTTGGTGAAATGACAGGGGAAAATAGTGGCAATAACTATTCTGACTGTTTAGTTTTTTCTTTAAATGACATGATGGCAATATATCAAAACTCTTGTCGTGATAAGAAATTTACCACGATAAATGATAAGCGATATGATAAATACCCGCCCCTATTGTTTATCACAACATATTTACTTCAAGAAGGTTGACAGAAGAATAAGTTATGCAGCAGGTTGTTTAAGATCTCTTAGAAGATTGAGCCAAACCTAATACCTTTAAAAATGTTGCACAGATATGAACCAGTTAACATCACAGTATAGAAAGTTTACTACGGTTTACGTCAGACACCACCACGAACGTCAGTGTCCAGAGCTGTAAGGAGGAAAACCTAGAGCCACCCTGGCCCTTCTCCCACCTGGTGCTGTGCACTGTGAGTCAGCTGGCTGAAATAAGTCTTTGGTGTTTTTTTCCCATGTTTTCACAATACAGACTAATAAGTAATTTGTCTGTGGAAAAAAATTACCATTACACCAAAACAGACAGTCATTGCTTGGAAACTAAAATATCACTTCCCACTCATAAAAATATACGACCTTTAGTCTCCGCAGCATTAACCCAGCAAATGAGTTAAAAAATATAATTTATATATATTTTTTGTGCGATCAGAAATTGAATCAATTGAACAGAGTTTCACTTCGGGTCAGCCGTGTTTGCTGCAGCAGATTCCATCTTTGTCCCTCGTGTTGATTTTCCGTTTTATCGATGAGCCAATGAAACAGAAAGCTGAAAGGAATGAATTCATTAGCGGAGTGCTCGTCAGGTTTAGAGTATGACACGCGGTGATCACGGTTAATAGATTTGGGCCTGTTTCTGTGAACCCTCGCTTGGCATTGTTGCTGTGATTGCCGCGGGATTAAAGGGGAGAAATAAGATTAGCTGGGAGAAATAGCCCTGGAGAAACACGTGGCTGCGATCTGGGATTGAGGGAAGGAGAGAGAAAGAGAGAGAGAAGGGGAAGGAACTGCGCTGTTTGTCCAGCCCAGATGTCACTGTGTTGGACTACCATTATTGATCTGCTGCTTTGCACACGTACAGCTGGCACCCACCGCACACTCACACACTTGTGCCTTAAATAATTGGCAGTAAAACAGAAATTGAAGATAAAATATTGTTAGCTTTGGATTATTAACACTTTTTAATAATCCTTTATCTTTTCAAATCACTTAACATGCATCCTTCATCAACACTTTTTTGTGTTTTATAGCGTGATAAAGTTTGTCACACTCATATAGACACAATACTTTGCTGTATACAAACAAAACATCACAACTTTTTATTGCCTAATCCTGTGAAAAAAAAAAACTTGTCTTATCTCTGGGCTCTTTCTTCCTCTTCTGTTGAGACAAGATGGCTTTGTTGACGGCCTTGTTCAGGTGCGACTGGCCAAGATCACGTACAAACTATAGCATGTAGGTGTCTGTGTGCGCCCTCGCAAGGCTCGGCAGGGAGGGGAACACGGCACCCAAACTTAATCCAAACTCACAGCAGCCCAGAAAGGCATTAAGGGTGAGTGGGGGTTGGGTGATCTGTTTCCTAAGCAGAGAGGCTCCTTTTTAGCATTCTGTTCCAGTTTATTAACACCCTCTGAAGGCCCACACGTTTTTTTTTTCAGATTCTCAGAAAAGGGAAAAAAAATAATAATAATGTTTTTAGAAGAAAACTGCAGGACATCTTGTGAAATTGCAGTTTTGATAAGCGATTCTGGAGACCTGACGGAACAGAAGTGTGACTGAAGTTGATATTAATAACTTAAAATGAAAAATGGGGGGAGAGTGGGAGGTGAAAGGGTGAAATAAAAAAAAAAGAGGAAGTCCAGGATTACACATTGAAAGGAATCTGTCATTCCAACTTTGGTTTCACTTTGATGCAAATACCTTCCTGCCATATAACCTCCCCCCCTCAAACGGACACGTTCAACCACAAAGACACAAACAGCGCAGCCCGATCTCCTGCAAAGACCTATTGCTCTGACTCCATTTTACTATAAAAAACTTGAAAAACAACAGTTCTCTCCTTCTCTATTTCATCTAATTTATCCCAACTGCCCCAAATTCAGCATATATACTTAAGCTTCTCATTCATTACTGCTTGCTCTCTTTATTGTGCCGAATCAAAGAGAATTGAGGGTGGAGAGGGGGGTGTGGTTAGTTCTGACTGAAGGCCAGTGATGTTGCATGTCTGACTAACTTAGGGAAACAAACTGGAAATGTCTCCAGGCTACTGCAGCTAATCATTCAGGAACTGATCGTTAGCCGCTGATGTCAGCATAACCTTGCCACTGTGTGTTTTAGTGAGTTGTGTGTGCATGGATGGGGGAGATGGAGATACATATAGATAGAAATTTGGAGTATATCCGCGTATCCTGTCAAAACATTATGGCACATCATTATAAAAGATAAATAGTTGTGTTTCTTTTCAACTTCATTTAGGAATTTAGCATTAAACCTTAGCTGTAATAACACAAAGCTACATAATTTTTAAAGTTTAATCAGTAATACCTTTATAACAAATTTATGTCAGATCATAATTTGTTGGTTAATGTCAAGTTGTCATAACGAAGACATTTTGAATAATGTCAACTTTGTATTAAAAGTGTCATGATTTACCGAATGACTCTTTATGACAACAGTCATAAATATTCATGAAGACTTTTTTTCATGACAGGTGTCATGTCATGTTTATGACGGTGACGTGACAATCTTACTCACAACCAGTCAAATAAAGTGTTACCAATAGTTTTGTGGCAAACTACATGATTGTGCTATAAGAGCACACCTGATGTATATATATACTTTTTTGCTTGGGGAAAAGAAAAAAAAAAACCATCCATCTAGAAGAATAGATTCATTTCTAGGGGAATTTGGGGTATTTTGGGATTTTCCTGTCTTTGCCCAAAAGTTATCCTTCCAAGTGACCATTTGTTTTTACCACCGGCAGAAAAAAATACCCTTCAATAATTCTTTAGTTTTTATCTCTGCACCTCGACTGGAGGTGCAGAGAACCAGGTCTTGGGGGAAGTAGCAACTGGAGGCACTCTTGTGGGGTCAAGCAGGCTGCGGGGTCACTGAGTACAGAGGTGAGGAGGAGAAGGAGGAGGAGGATGTTCGCCCAGAGGCTACAGCGCTCACCCAAAATAAACACGTGTATCAGAGACACAGGTCAACAGCAAGCAGGAGGAATCTGGGAATGCAAGTGCAGGTTGCAGTCAGTGTCCATCATGCACAGCGTTCCTGGGGATACTTCCTGTGAAAGTACAAGAAAGGACTTTTTTCTTTGTGTTCAGGGATCCCTTTCTTACAGTATGCCTGTCTGATCGCTGATTGTAGTTCACAGACAAAAAAGAAAAACTGCTGTCAAGACTGTGAGTAATACGTACATGTGGTAGTTGTGGTAACAACAGATTCATGTAATTGTTTTCGCTCTCAAACTTGAATGTCCTCATATTGCATAATTCTTAGCATAAAGTGATTCTGTGCATAGGGTGTGTAAGATCATGCTTGAACGTTGCATCTTAAGCCAATTGCATCAGTTTGAAGTAAGAAACACAAGAAATCTTAAGAACTTTATAGATTGCTTCACCTTTAGACCACAGAGTCAAGGACAATTCTGTATTACACTTGTTAGGTTGTGCAACGGTGGGTAATGAAGGCAGGAAAACAAGATGCAGGCGGTGCGTTTGGAGTGAGATAAACCATTGTCTATTTCTAGTTGAGTATTGCTTAGCTAAACCCAGTTGGGTTAGCCTGGTGTACAGTAGAAACACTTGATTCGTTGTACTTCATCTGGGACGATGCCTCCTGATTGCGTTTCCTGGGCTGCAGTCTGCTGCTCACCTCAGTTCCCACCTGCCCCTCTCTGTCCGTCTGTTGCTCGGGGGCCTTGTAGTCAACCAGGGAGGAAGGAAACCAAAGACTGGAGGATCTGAAGTCTTCCCCCCATCGTCTTCCCTCCATCACAGTAAACTCAACCTAACTGCCCCAACATCCACCTCCGCTCTCTCTTGATGTTTTGTGAGGAAGCCCTCCCACCCCCCTCACACACCTTCAACTAACCCTCCCTTCAGCTATTCTCATGTCCTCAGTGCCTTCTTGTTACATTGCATCCAGATAGTTGAGGGGAGAAGGGCGAGTCCCACTCGTGTATACCTCTCACACCTCCAGTTCTAAGAAGACAAAGCTAATTAAACTAATGAATTTAGCTTCCGGTATTTAGGGAAATGCTGAGGTCAAATCTATAGATTCATTTAAGGTCAGGCAATACTCATTTTTAATGCTATTATGCCCTTCTAAATGAATATTTGGGAGTAGACTGTATAGTGTTTTACCATCAGCCAAGACAGGCTTGAATTGTTGGGTGTGCTTGATTTTATGGAATTGCATGGCATTTTTCACTTTAATTTGTTAGATTGCAGATGGATCTGCATCATGGAACAAAGTGAACTACAGCAAAATATATTATTTTCTTACCATTGCAAGAAGATCATAAAATAAACATGCTACTTGTAAAAATAGCGTTTGTAGAGATCAGTCTGTGTCAGCGTATTTGTCTAATGTGGCCTTTCTTTTTCCTCTAATGTGATTCCCACTGCCACCCAAGTTTCTTTAGATATAACAGAAGTCTGGCTTAGTTGAGCCTTTTCTGGCTTGAGGTTAACATACGCATTGTTCTCCTCAGCAGGTTTCAAGTTTTCCAGCTCAAAAGACTTGCTTCAAGATGAACATGGAAGGAAACAGGTGTAACTAACGTCCATTCAGCACAGCATTTTCTTCTTGTTGTTTGTCCTTTAAAATGGGATTCAGCTCATGCATCTTTCCCCTTTTGACTTTTGACATTACTAAGTTTTCAAGAAATGTTAAATTCAGCCATGTGTTCTCGCCTTGATAGATTTGGCTTTTAGTTTAAAGATGTTCTGTCAGTAAAATATGTCTTTATTTGACTAAAAAATAAACATGTTAATGCCAAACGCCTTTCATAAAACCCTATAAGGTTTGACTTGGCGATCTTTTTGCCTGAGGTGACAAGATGGGTTAAAGTTAACCCACATGACTATAAGCGAGGCAGTGAGGTGCAAGAATAAACCAGCATTTTTGCGTGTAAAGTACTGATTACAGATGGTACTTCCTTCAGGTGAAACCTGATTAAAAATATAACAAACATTTGTTTTAAACATTTGTCTTTTGATTTTATATCAACCACCTTCCTTTTGGTTCCACGTAACAGGCTTGATTTATGATGACTCGCTCGTATTGCCCAATATCTTCAGCTGGATTATTGATTTCTAAATTACTAAAAGCAATCGGGAGAGGTTTGATTGTCTTTATGCGTTTATGATGGAACCGTTTCGTGGAAAAGGCTGAGGCGTCATTAGCCGAGAGTGTTTCTACCTGTAGCTCATTCTTGCTGCCGTCATAAGACGTCGCCTTTGAGTAAACGACACTTCTATAAAGTAGAAGTGGTTTCAAATGTTGCGTTAAAAGGAAGTAAATAAATGTCTGACATCAAATTGGTGCTACATCCTGAGCAATTCTGTGATGATCCCACTTTTATCTTCATCAAATAATAAGCACGGTAGCATATGTTCGTCTCCCATCGTAGCGACACCTTCTGTGTTTACTTCCCACATCATATAGATGAAAATCTGTTACTCTTAAGTGCGACCGCCTGTGATTATCTAATCCCTGGCTGTGCAACTCTATTTAAAGAGCGCAGCCGCTAATCCTATCAGATTATACCTGACCAACTCAACAGAATCACCCAATTAGTGGTCTTAAGGAAGACACCAAAAGGCCATCTTATCGAGAAAGAGGAGAATGAAGAAAAATCGCACTGAGAAATTTGACCCAGTTCTGGCTCTTAATGCTTAAGCCAAAAGAGAGAGGTAGCTGAGACCAGAATAAGGAACTTTGCAGTACACAGTACGTTGTTTGTCCATTGTACATAATACAGATCGGACTCTCTGTAAAAACACATTGTTTTTTGTTTGCTTTCTCTTTGCCAGCCAACTTTGAATCTGAGATTCACTGGGGAAGCTTGGATTTAAGTGCCTGGGCAGCAGGCTCGGCAGGCACCGTTGTCCCAAATAGATCTGTGTGATATCCTCGTACCTATTAGGATTTGTGAAAACTGTTTCTGCCAGCAGCGAGCAGCACATCAGCCTGTGCCAATTTTCTTTTCTCTAAAAGAAAGAAAGTAAAAAAAAAAACCCTCATTTTTCTTTTATCTTTCATGGAGTACCAACCAGAGCAACAAAAGGCTTCTGACGCTGTTATTTTAAACAGAGGTTGAACTCAAAATATGCAGAACTATCAACAAGCAGCATTTTAACAATATCACTTTCAGGACAGCGTGTTGACTTCCCAGTCTGCTGTAGCGTTCCATGTTCGACTCGCTGGAGGAAATCAATCTCTTGCTCATGTAGTACAGTTTGCAAACACTGCATCTCATAATAAGTTCCACTTCATCACTACATCAGATTTTTATTTTTAAACAGAGGTGTTTTTACATGTAGTCATATTTGTTATTACAGCCGTCTCTGTCTTTCCATACACACTAAAGCCATGGTTACTGCAGTGCAAACTCACAGCTGTCTGATTTGCTTATCTTTGGAGTCATACAAATTCATGCAAGTGAACCAGCATTGTCTTTGACTTCAGACAATGCTGGTTCAAGAATATACAAGAATATACATTCTTGTCTTTTTGAACCGACTCACCGCCGCTTTTATTATCCCGACATCCAGCCTTCGCTCGGCACCCGGCGATGTTTAAAGACCGCGCAAAGTCGGGGGCGCCGAGGGAACGGCTGCCAGCAATTCCCGGTCTTCTTCTGCTGCTGATTTCTGGCCTAGCAGACCTGTTTGGTTTCCAGCAGTAGCTCATGAAGGCAACTCCCGCTGGAGCTGCCTGACCCCTCCAGGGAAAGCAGGGCAGGCACGGCTGCTTGATGCAACATTTGCCTTCCCTGTTGCCCTCCACCTTCTGCTCTGAATTTACAGCTCGACATTAGGCGGAGTGCAGAGTGGAGCTTTTGCGGCTGCTTGATCTTTGTCATAGTGGCTTGTTTTCACTCCGATGGTAAAAGAAAGGAATAGATTACTGCTAAACAGATGGTGGTACTCCCTTCATCTTTTTTTTTGTTTGTTTAAGAAGTCTGTTTTATTTGTTTTGGCTATTTTTTGTAACTAAGATGTTGCTTAGATTCAAATACAGTGTGCATTTTCTTGGCATGAGCCGGTTTCAACCCACAAGAGCAGCTATGTCAGACATTGGATCAACCTTAGACTCCAAATTACCCTTAGATTCCAGTTGTGTACTTAAACTGCTTGTCTCTGCTGTCTGTATGATGTCCCTGTGATGAGCTGGTGATGTTTCAAGGGTGTACCGAGGCTTTTACTCATAACCCTGAAATGACTTAAGTGGGCAAAGAAATGCAATGGATGGAAGCAATGACTCTGGACATAGATCTCTCAACCTGCAACTGAACTGGTCATGTGGTGACCAGTAGCATACCTGCCTCGTGTTTTAAGAAAAATAAAAGGTAATCGTTATAGGAGATCCTACAAATGAGCATGGCCATGCGTTGTTTATCTCACATATGTTTGTGTTGACCCTGAGATAGATTCATTCAAGATGTAGCCCAACCTGGACGCTTGTATGAAATCCTTCACCTCGCAGCCCTGATAGTATAATGAAGTTGTAGGGAGGGAAAATGGATTTAATTTTGGAAAGCAAATCATCAACTTTCAGAGGTCAAGCCGCTGCTGCTCTTAGAAACAAATAGGTTTAATCGTGAGTTAATGAAGTAGATTTTATTTTATTGTTTTTGAAGCATACGTGTCACTGTGGATGTATGACGGAGTATTAGGGCAACGCTTAGAAAATAAAAAAATAAATACCATTATGAGAGTGAAGTTGTAAAATTTTGAGAATAAATTCATAATATTAGAAGAATAAACTTGAATAAAGTCATAATAAATTCGGAATAGTATGTTTGTCATAAGTAGTGTGATAAAGTTATAATATGTTCTCATATTATTACGACTTTATTCTCGCATTATTTTGACTTGATTTTTGTAGTATTATTACTGGCTAAATATAACTCCAAGTAAAATACTTTTTTACAGTTTCTTGCTTCCACATTTTTCACAATTTAGCCTAAAATTATTCATAGTTTTGACTTTAAAGGGATTTTCATTCAGCCACAAGGTTTATTATTTATTGTTGGTTTGTGACAGATATCGCATTGATGCATTTCATACATTTTAAATCAATTTTTTTTTCATACCTTTGCAAAATAATCAATGGGAAAATCTTCACTGTAACATGGCATTTTCCCATGTATTTTGGTGATTAGCTCCAGCCTGCTACCTTTTACCAGGCCATCAGTGAAGGTACTGCCATATGCGGATCCAGTCACTGCTCTCCTGTAAGATCACAGCTGCACATCAGGCCATGCCGATAAGCTTTATTGCAAACAGGCAGGTTGAGGAATGCGCCTTATTTACCAACAGGATGGTGTAATCTGTTTTTTTTTTTTTTTAAAACAACTTTCAGGAGGTGAGAGAACAAACTAAAGCAGACTTGCAGAATTTAAAATAATTCTCGAAGGGCATTTAACTAATGTAAACACAAACCATTCAGTGTATCGTTCTTCTTGACTTTTCTGATTTTGCGAGTGTTGTATCTCTTCACTCCGTCATAAGAAATCCCTGTTTCAGTTTGGTAACAGCTAATAGTTCAGTGGGACATTTCTCAGCTTCCCTAACTAAAACATTCATTTAAGAAGGAGAAAGAGGTAACCAGTCATTTGCTACACCCAGACACCCGCCCGCCCTTTTACAAACACACCTATGTTAAACATACCCATTTGTTCTTTACATTGCAGTTGGACCTAAAAAACCCCCAACAAAACAACTGAAAGCAAACCTGTAACAAAAGATGGTTTCCGTTGGTCTGCTTTGATTAAATATGCACAAAGATAGTGTCTGATTTCTCCTCTTCATTCTGGCTGTGAGAGAGTGAGAGAGAGCAAGACTTTAGGCAAATAGCAAAAAGGCTGAAGTGAGCACAGTTTATTATTTTTCTTCCCAATTTTGTCAACACAAACACTATGAATTTAGTTATACTGAATGTGCTCATTGCACAAAAAGTTGCCGACTTTTAAGGTTGGTTTGGCAAACTTCTCAACAATTCAAAATCAACAAAATACGCACCAGTACATCTCTACTTTAAGTCTTTTTTTTAAATAAGAATAATAAAACAGTAAGTCGCAGCTGATAACCAGGAAATACAAACATTTTGGCACAGGTGACTTCTTGTGCCAAGATCAATTTTCCAAACACCTCAGAAGTCAGGGTCTTGCTACGTGAGTTAGCTCTGTGGCATGTGGATCACGACCTACATTTTCCTCCATTCTTTCCCTCCATCTGCAACATCTCCGTTTCTTTCTCCCTCTCGCTCCGCTCCTATTATCCCCATCCATCTCCTGCCGACTTTACATCTCTATTTACCACTTATCTTCGCCTTGCTGCCCTCCCTCTCATTATCCGCGCTGCCTTCTCTGCAGTCCTTGACATGCATCTGTTCCCGTCTCGTTCTGATGCTGCCTTGTTTTGCTCCGTTTATTGGTTTATGGTTGTCTTTTTTTTTTTCTTTTTTTTTTTAAATGGGTGGGTTTGACAAGCCGCTATGATTTCATCGGTGTGAATAAGTTGGCCTGATAAGACGTGACCCAGATGGGATCTCCGTCTCTTTACACAGCTGTCCGTCATAACAAGACACATAAGCTCCCATTCAAGGTTGAAGAAAATGAGTCATGTGACTGCCTGAAAAACTCTTCAGCACTAACAATGCTTGTTATCCTTTTTCTAGCAGCCCTAGTTTTTCGTGCAGTTTCTGCTTTTCTTCTTCTACTACTTATTGGCTCTAAGCTCTTGGGCAGATGTGGAGCTAACATGCAACTTCCTGAATATTTCTTTAGGGTCTGCTAATGGTCAGCTATAAATTAGTTTTACTCTTTGTAAACTTTGGTGTTTTGCATTTCCTCTCTCAAATTCCCTCAATAATTCTTCTGCAGGGACTAAAACTATGTTTTCATGACGTAAAACATAGTTTTACAAAAAAAACTTTCCAGGCTCATGAGTACATCAGATGTTACATTTTTTCGTTTAGGGAATGTTGCTCTTTATTGCCAAGACATGTTCAGTAAATTTTACACACACAAAAAAAAACATGTAATCAGCAGATACAAATGAAATATGTTTTTAAATCACATTTGACTCCATTTTTTGTTTTTTCAATGAACTTCCAGTTTACAGAAATTAACTACCTGGAATTACCAGAGAAACTAGTCTGCTGTGATTGAAGAGGTTTTGAGAAGTCTTTGGACTTAAAATCATAAATATAAGACGTTAAAAGACAGATCAAATTGAAGCATTTTAGGAAGACACAATTTGTTGCCACAGAGAAAATCCTAACTATTCTTCACAGACTTCTCAAACGAAACACTCTTTAAAAGTTGCCTTCTCTTTTTGAGTTTGTGTGTGTCACTTTTGTCCTTTTGACCTCTTTTCAAGTTTGGACATATGTGGCTTTGGTTGTTACTTACTCAACACTTTTTGGTTAGAAGTTGAGTCATCTGCTTTGTGCTCTAAGAGAGAGGTTTCATAATTGCCTTGAGAGCTAATGATTTAAAGACATTTTCTATTATCTTGTTGTAGTTTCCTGTGAGGAAATGTAAACACACACAACTGATGGGGGATGAAGGGATCCTAATATTGTATATTTCATAAGGAATAACTATCCCTAACTTAGGATAGCAACCAACGGTGACCAAAACCGAGTGTAATACAAAGGTTTTAGAAATACACTGAGAATTTGATTTAAAGTAAAAGTTAGATTTTAACATTTGTATGACAGTTATCTCCATAATTGACAAAAATACTTAACTGAAAAGGAAAATAAACTCAGACTGGATAATCGTTGAAGTACCCCAGGAGGCGGCTTGTTTATGTGAATTTAATTAAAATAGAAAGAGGTGAAACATATTGCTAAGATTCAAAGGTACAAAGTGGAGAAGGAGTGAATTGACCTTTAGCTACGATGCATAAAGATATTTTTTGGGGGTAGACTTGGAGCTCTGTCAACTTATCTATTCTCTTTTAGATTTAGAGTTAGAAATTGAAGTGCATGAAAATGTTCAATGTAAGTGCATTTTTGCCATCTTATGTTTCCAGCAGTTTGTCGTCCTTTATTGTGGTATATAGGGACAGATGATGTTGCTTCGTTAACATCAGTATATACCTATCTAAGTCTGTTTTTAACACATCGGTATAGGTCAGATAAGTAAAACAGCACTATTATTATTATTAAGCAATGTTTATTTCCATCTTGCTTGTGTTTGTGTGTTAGTGTGGTAGAAATGGTTGGAAAAGTGGTATTTGTTTGGGCATGTGCTCGTCCTCATGGCATAAAGTGAGTAGATGAAGATACCGTCCACAGCACTCCACACACAAAGCAATGCAAGAATGGTCTGGCAATGCAGATGTTCAGAGATGTGGATGGTTGGTTGTAACAAAGGAGGTTTTAAAAAGGGTGATTATTCAGCGCAAATTATTTTAGAAACAGGCTACTTTTTGAACTTGTGCTAGGCTGTTAAACGAAAGAGCAGTTGACATTCAAACGCTGTTACTATAAAATGTTTCTTTTGTTTCTTTTGTGTTTTTACTAGGAAGGCGTTTTAAAGTCCTAAACTGCATCTTACGACTCTTTTCAACTATGAGATCTGAAACGTTTCCCCCCAGAACTTTAATTTGCTCT
This sequence comes from Brachyrhaphis terrabensis, assembly GCA_903067065.1. Lineage (NCBI taxonomy): Eukaryota > Metazoa > Chordata > Actinopteri > Cyprinodontiformes > Poeciliidae > Brachyrhaphis > Brachyrhaphis terrabensis. Next base: position 65,089 of record CAEGAG010275680.1, read on the forward strand.
GGCCTTTTTCTGTGATTACTACCGCTGTGGAGTAGGGCCATTGCGGCAGCAGAAGCTGAGCGGTAACTTCCCCCCACCCCCTTCTGCAGCTGTGTCAGCCAAGGTCTTACTCAGACACTGAGAGTGACAGAGACGCTTACATCGTGGACTTGAAAACCATGATTTTCTACCAAACAGAACTGTAACTGATGACTCTGTCTCCTTACCTCCAAATTCAGAAGTTATAGAGTCATCACAAACTCCATGGAAAAGGTGTAGCTGGAACAATTTTTTAACGAGACTTCACCGATGTGCTTTTCGACTGGTCTCAGTCTCCCAGCAACAGACACGTCACTGACCACATAATTGTGCAATTTGTTATTTTGAAAATAAATTTGCTTAATAAAAACACATCAATTTTGGAAAAAAAAAAAGTTTTGGCGGAAGGATGAGGTGGTTTTTTATATGGCTGTATCAAAATTTGTTTATTTTGCTAAACTGCCAAGAAACACTTTTTTTGCAAAAGTCTCGCATTCAACGACCGGATCTTGGCGCTGACACGTAAACCATAAAGAAGACAACAGGAATGATGATGCAGTGTGTTTTTTAATGACTTATCACGTGAACAAAGTTATTTACGTGTGAATTTAGTTTTTTTTACTTAATGGAAACACCGCAACTGCAAAATAGTGTTTTTTCAACGTTAGTGAAATATTGACAAAGTTTTGCGCACATTTATAATGTGTTTATAATGGAAACACGGCTACTGTGAAATAACATCAACATCATAGAAAACAGCTCTGTTTTCTATGATTGGAAGGATTTATGCCCATTAACTATATTAGATTTTAAAACATTATAGTTGACAGAATACATGAGCTGTTGTTTAGTTTAATTTGATACTGAATTTTAATGTTGAAAAAAAAAAATCAATCATTTGGACTTGCTTAGGACTCTTCTTACACAACTCTTTATCCACAAGTTCCTGGTAAATAAAAAAACACTACCTCTGTTTCTATTTTTTACCTTGTTAAATGTATTGCAAATATAAAAGTGTGATAATGAACCCAAAAAACTAGCCCAGTTCTAGAAAAGCTTCCTGTAGTGGAAAGACGCCTCTAAGCGTTTGCATGTGATCTCTGATCAAGTGAAGCAGTGGTATGCTCTACTTTCATATGAAAACATAAATGCTTCAGTTTCTCGCATGATAAAATACTTCTTATGAAAAAAATGCAGTATGTGAGGGATTGTGTAGTTCAAACTGGAGGACAGTTTAGTTGGGTTTTAATTCAGACCTGAAGTGGCCAGCCCACAATCTTGCTTTAAATTTACACATGGATTATGTTTTTTTGTTAAAAAGTGAAAATAACTTGATCTGTGTACCAGGATTTTTTTTTGTCCGTATACATTTTTCTTTTTGCCCTTTAAAAAAAAAAAAAACTTTTGAAATTTTTGCAGTGCGTACGTACCAAAAAGCGGTGTGTGAACATCTCTCAAAAAATGCCCACATACTCTTTCTGTAGCAGAGTCACTAGGAGATTTCACTGGAAACCCTACTATCCTGCCTGGCTGTGTTTTTCGCTTGTGCAAGCGCAGGCGGCAAGAAAGACTCCAAAGCAGATCTGTGTTCTCTTATCTGATCTTGACAGCTCCTGCAATGTGTGTTCCTCAGGTGGAGGCAGGTTTGAAAGCGAGACGCACGGCCTGGCTTCCCGGTGAATGGGGCAGGCGAAGAGTGTTTTCACTCATCGTTTTTATAGTCCGTGCAGCGATAAAATCGCTGGATGTGAATCGATGCAGCTCTTCAGCCTGTTTGTCAATGCAGGCGCTGATGTACGTACGTTCGACTTAGCAGACACGATTTTGGCTTTTCCCGAGAACTCAAGCGACTTCATGTCAACATTCTTTGGAAGGAAGTATTTGAGATATTGCTCAAGTTTTGTCTTGTTTATGTAATTGAAAATGCAACCCAAATTAGTTTTTTGCAGGCAGCACAACCAGAAACCTTCATTTGCAACCTAATTGATAGGACAGCATCTTACTAGGAGTGTTAGTGCTAGCAACGTTAAAGTGGTACAAACACTTTGAGCACGGTGAAGTATATCTTGCTAATGGCAGAATGCAGTTGGTGTCAACATGTGACTTTGTCTGGTAGAAAAAGTGTAATAAATCACGAGTACAGAATATGAAGGTGAGTTTTTTAAGCTTAGCAGTATGCTGTATCTTTGATTGAGATCTACAGGTGTGCTCAGATATACATGTTTTGATATAATTCAATTAAATAATGAAGTAAATTAATTAAAAAGGATTAAATAAGTAATGAAAGCTCAGTTTTTACCAGCTTGTGTTTAGCATTGTCATAGTTGGTAGGTGACGGGATAAATCTGAGGGCTAGACCGTCCAGTTTCAACACATTCTCACACCGTACTCGTCATATATTGACGCGTACTGACCATGCGTCACATATGGACGCCGAGGGTACCCCTTTCTACAATCGTTCACTTCTGGTCTTCACGGTCGACTGGCATGGCGGGGTTCTTCAAAGGATTCAATCCCCGAATTTGGACACGCCGTCTTATTTTGAAGTATAAAAGGAGGTGGCTCTAACGTAGCCCAAATGTGTTGACACAGTTAGCCGACCAAGATGTCTTGTGCTGTTGGACAAAACTAGCTTTTAGTTGTTTGTGTGAGAAAAGAAATGGTGACGGACAAGAAAGAAGCAAAATTCCATGACAAGCTAGATGTTAGCCTCTAATGCGAACGCTTTAGCGCTTCATATCAGTCAGCTGAAATATGTGATATAAAATCTGAAATAGATGCGTTTTACTGTTTAAATATAAACTGTAAATGATACAATGAACAGTGACTCTTTAAAATGCAGCTTTTGATTTTTAAAACTTTTATTAAATTGAGGTTTTGTTCTTATTTTCGAAGCTTTTCTGGCTTTAGGACCACCTTATGATGAGACGAGCACAAATAGAACATAATTTGTGGGATTCAAACCTAAATTTGTTAAAAAGTATAAACATACTTTCTAAAAATCTATGGAATTCCTGTAAAATTATTCATTTTATATATTTGAAAACAAAAAAATGGGAATTCTCATTCTTTTTCTAGTGCTATTGATGCTAACATTTTGTTTCATTCTCATTAATACAGCATAATTTAGCTTGGTCTCTCTTTTTTTTTTTTTTTTAAATGAGAATCAGGTGTAACAAAACAACAACCCAGTGAGCCAACAAAGTTCCATTTCCATAACAAAGTATCCATGGAATTTGTAGCATCTCTTCACAACTTCACAATCCAGCCTCAGAAAGCAACAAAATGAAGCGCTTTCATCAGAAAGCGTGACAGTTTGACAGACCAGTGGCCAGAGTTGAGGTCTTTGGTCTAATTACACTTCAGAAAGACTGATTTAGGATTAACTGCAGGGGCCGTTTCGGAGCAGCAGACAGATGAGGAGGCGCACCGAGGAAGAAGAGGAGGAAGTTCAGCCGAAACCAAAGTGGACAGCGGGGAGCGATGTGAAAGCAGGAGGAGGTGTTTCAATTTAGACTTAAATCAGGAGCCTGTCTACTAACCGGCCTCAACTGCACTCTTGTTCGTGCTCCGTCTTCTTCTTCCAGTCTGTACTGCCTTCACTTTTAATGTAGAAGAATAATAAGGAAAATACAACATTAACATTTCTTTACACAGAACCCTGACAGTGCTGTGAAAACACAAAAACATTGTTTTTGAACTATTATGAAAGGGAAAATATATCCACACCAACTCAGTCCTGGGTAAATAAGTAATAATCGCTTTGTTGTATCATGGGTTTACTGTGATTGACCACATAGTTTAGTTTCACTTCCACAAACCATAACCAGGCCTGGTTAGCGCCTCATTTGTAAAATCAAGAAATCCCTTGATTGATTGCAAACACTTGAAGTAGACTAAAGGGTCTCATAAAGTCACGCTTCATGCCCCAAAGAAATTCAAGATTAGATGAGAAACAAATTTATTAACATCAGTCTGGAAAGGGTTATAATGACATTACTGAGGCTTTTGTACTCTAGAGTTTGGGAACCACTTCCAAAATTAAACAATTAAACAGTTTCAACCACTGCTAACCAAAACGAACACACAGGTCGTTTTGACATTTACCAGAAAAAGCATCTTAATGACTCCTTAGACTTCTGGGAAGGGATTCTGTTGACTTGGCACAAGTGGAAATCATTTGAAGTCCCATTACATCTGCCATAAAACTAAAATGGGATTTGAGAAAAAGAATATCTTACCTACAGATGGGAGGAGGACCACAGGAAGGCGGCAGGGGGAACTCAATTTTATTTTATTTTTTCACAAACTATCTTTCTCATATTATTAGGACATAGTTACAGTTTACACATTTAGAACAATGCCGTTTTCTAAAAATAAATGATTTCAAGAAATGACACCGTCTTTCAAAAATCACATACTAAATGCATATCTGTTACAAATTAACATTTGTCAAAAAAGCAAAAAGAAGAAATCTGTGGTGGGGTAAATACTTTTTCTCATCACTTCGAGTATGAATATCCCAGAAATGTTTTTTTTTATTTTTATGTAAAGAAAGTAAAGAAAAGACACAGTTGGATAAGAACATCCAGCCCAGCAGTTCAGGATTAAGATTTCTTGGACTTTGTTTTTTTTTTTTTTGCTTGGTGAGATTTAAGGGTGTGGCGTTTTGTTGCCATTTGGACTCTAAACTATTAAAAGCGACTTTTGAATTTTATGCAGTTGAGAAAAGACAAAGTGCTGCGGTTCAGGAGTGGGGTGGCTGTTGTGGCGCAGAGTCTTTCTAGTTAACCAGGGGTTAACGAGCAGTGTGAGAAAAGCAGGCAGAGTTTGAGAAGGAGGGGGGAGGGAAATACACACACACACTTTTATGCGAACACACTGTGAATCCCAGAGGAAGCTGAAGATGGTTTGCCCCCTTAGAAAAGGCAGCGGTTGTCGGCTGAAAACGAAGCAGAATTGTCCCGGCAGGTATCGCTCAGGCTCGATTACTAAAACTTTGAAGGCATAGAAAAAATACTTTAAGAAAAAAAAAAAGTTTTAAATGTTTGTGTTTTTTACAGTTTAACATTTTACAGACTTTTATTTACTCACTTTTTATTGTATTGAGTCGAATACTTTTAACCCATCAAGTAAACCCACCAGCATGTAACAGGACAGGGTTGACTAAAACACCTGCCATCTTCTACACACACACACTGACACCCCCACACACCCCCCCCCACACACACACATATAAACAGAGACTTGATGGACTCTCTCTCTTCTCACGCTAACAGAACAGACAAGCAGGATCCCCTCTCAGCCTATTTATTGGGGCGGGGTGGTGCAGGGTGCGGGGTGGTGGGGGAACAGACAGCGTGGACTCACTCCATTGTTCTGGCTCGGTTTAAGGGATGGGGGTAGGCAGAGACGAGACCAGGAATAGGGATGGGAAATGGAGACTCCAACAATGCCACAGAGCCCCCCCGCTGCTTTTCCTGCTTCTGAGAATGACCTGCTCTGACACAGCGGGGCGTAAAGGAGGAAAACTATCGTATAACTCGGCTGAAAGTGGACCCAAAGTGGTCAACGATCGAGTTCAAGACTGGAACCTGTGTAGGAGTCAAGTTTGAGTCTTAACAGGAAGCTTTTTCTGTGATAAAAGTAGAAGTATATGACCATCGCCATCAGATCTGATCAAGGCTAATTTACTCCTCGGTGTGTTGCCCTTGGTCTCCTGTTCTGGAAAACACAAAAAACCTAATTTTGTCTGGTTTTATGGCTTCTTTTACCAAAAAATGGAAGACTAACATGCAGCAGCTTTTTATGACAAATATGAAATGTACAATGTCATCTTCCCTTTGCACAATTCTGTTGACTTTGTCGAAGACTAATAGTCTCCATCAATGAGTCGCCACATGCTGCCCTCTGGATATCTTTATTCTGAGATTTCAAAGGTCTCAGTCATTTCAAAATCTAAAATCTGCCACAAAAGGTAGAACCTGAACGCTCTAAAAGATGAAACCATGAAATGTTGATGTACTACATTAAGCCTTCTTGTTACCTGTGAAATGTCCAAAAATATTTTATTTACCCCAAATGACATTGTTGTAACTCATGCCATCCACAATGACTCTCTCTTCGGAGAATCATTGTGGATCACTGTGCTGTGGGCAGGAAGGATCTCTATTCGTGCAATGAAGTCTTGCTTTCGCTCGCTTCCCTGCAGCTTGACTTCATGCATCTCTACTGCAAAACAGAAACAGTTCTGAATCTGTCAGATGTTTGGGAATCAACACCAAAGATGCAGGAGTTTCTCTGGAAGCCACATTTGCAAATTACCTTCCTTGTATTGTGCTTTTTTCCATGGCATGACACATTTATTGGCCTTAATAAAGTTTTCAGTGCATATGCGTGGGGGTGTGCGTGTGTGTGTTTTGCCAACAGCCTGTAGGGGTGTGTTTGTGTTTGGCAGATCTTTCCAGCTGTGCTTTACTTTTTTCTCTTCATCGCGGAGCGTACAGCAGACCTCTTTGTCTGCTGGTTTTGAACGGGGCGGGAGGTGAAGAGCAGTTTGTTCATAATGGATTATTGATTGGTCTGAGAATACACTGCCTATGCACTGAGTTGTTTCGTGTGTATGCGTATGTGTGCTCCATACTCCATAGATCCCCTCTGTCTTTGTGAATGTCTCCACTTTATGAGCAACTGTAGAGAGTAGAGCAGGGATTTTTTTGTGTGTGGGTGTGTGTGTGAAGTGCTCTATGTATGTAGGGGTGTACGTTTGTGTGTGAACCTCTGTACAGCTGACCAAGCTTTCAATGCTGCCTGTATGAAACACTGTCAAAAGCCTGCAGTGTGTGTACGTGGACTTTGAAAAGACGTGTGCGTACAAAATTAAAAGCCCCCTCTGTTTTGATTTTTCAGCTCCCCTAGATGTATGCGTGCATTTGTGTTGCTGTTCCAACAGAGCTTTCAGTCTCTGTTACCCCCCCAACCTCACAACTGCGTATTTTTTTAAACCGTTCCTCATCCTCCGCGCTGACGCGTGTGGGAGGAAGAATAATCCCGTCGTGGCTAAAGGGATGACCCCCACGAGAACAACCTGGAGTCGTTACCAATGATAAGGTGACGGGGTGAGTGAGTCAGTGTGTTATGAGAGCCAATCCCCACACCCCGGGGGTGCAGGAGATTTGTGCCAGAGCTTCCTTTTGAGATGATTGCCATGATGAAGGATGTACCCTGGCTACAGGACAGAGTTTTTATCAAAAAACAGACAAAACTAACAGAACGGAAGAAGAATTTCTCTTTCAGAAACATTTCGTGTAAAACTTAATTTAAAAGATGTCTGTACTGGAATGTCCTCTTACCAACTTCCTGCAACATATGGAAGCAAAATCTGAACCCTCTAGAGGGAGCTGTTGAGTCAGCAGAGGTTCTTTTCGTACCCATCCTGAGTTCATGCCTCGAGGAAATGCACTATCAAGCAGTTGGTTGTGACGTTACGTCTTACTGGTAACAAGTTGTTTTCATGCTTTTCTCAAACCATTGTGGTTATAATAATAATGATAATAATAATAATAATGATAATAGAGAAATATTGAAAACTCGTTTTTTTGTGTTCCGACAAGTCACAAAGCTAATAATTTGATTCTAATACCAAGACTAATCCATGATATGTATTTTTGGTACTACAGAGATTCTTTTAGGGTACGTGGCCCGCCAGAACTGTGGTCCTTTGAGCTCTATGGCAGGCTGGGTCTGGTAGAACTTCAGGATGACAATGTGCTTGAATATTATTTCATGAGTCAAAAAATTAAATCAGTGCCAAATTACTTCAATGTTAAATATATAATATTAGAAGTGCACATTGAATGCAGAGAAAGTTCTATTTTAGTTTTTAGTACCTCAACACATTCTGCCTCAAACGACCTTTTCAGGACATTAATGATCTCGACGTGACCCTGGAATTAAAATCAGATGTTTTAGGGCGACTGGTTAAAGATTGCGTAAAGTAAATCAGTAACAGTGTGGCCATATTTTTCTTGTAGAAATTTGTAAACAAAAAAAAGAAAAAGGAAAAAAAAAAACCTTATTGAGAAGTTCTGCTTCAGTTAAGCACTTATGTATGGAAAAAACATAAAAAGTAGGCGTCAGCAAGAAAACCCTTCCTACAAGTGTTAATGTGCTTGATGGGGGTATGTAGTTTGGATTAAGTCGAGCAATTAGTCGGAGCGCGGTTTTCTCCACGGTGTGAAAAAGAATCTGATCCAGACGAATGTATTCAGCAGTTCAATTTCTGTGTTTCTGGAAAATGTGACTCATGAAGTGACAGACAAGAGTCAGCAGGAGGTTGCAATGGGCTCTGACTAATTTCTGGTTGACAAAACGTCTGACTGACTAGTCTGATTTTGTGATGTTTTCTGAGAGTTACCTGGTCCCTACAAGAGATCAGAACCAAGATAAATGGGAGTAGTGTGTAAGCCTGTTACAATGAGCAATAAACCAATTAATCTCATGATAAATTAAAACAAGCTCAATCATACCATTTGCATGATTGCATGTTTTTCTTGTGTTTCTCTCTTTCTACCAAAGACTGAATCTCAGACGTCTCAGAAGAAGTTTGATTAGGGAGACTTAACTATGTATTGTATTTATTATTTTGGTTGTTTTGTTAATGTTTTTGATATTTAAAATGTCTTAGTTGCTCTTTTAGAGGGTGTACTTGCATTATTGTGCCTTTATATTACTTGAAAATGATCTCAAACCAATAATATTATCGTTTATCGCAATAATTTCTGGGACTATTTTTCGTCCGGCAAAGTTTATCGTGACTAACAAACTTTGCCGGCCTAATAGTGTGTAATATAATGGGTTTTTTATTGAAGCAGAAAGAAGCAATGCCTTAATTACATGGGTATGAAAAGTTTTGTTTATGGACGTAGGAGGGAATGAGATGGTGGGTAGTTGTATGAACTGGTGAAGGGGCAAACTGGCCTGGAGCGTTAAGAGTAGGTAAAAACAAACACAAACGTAACACTGTAAACGGGTCCTCTTCTGGGCTTCACGGACAATTTAACGGTGCTCGTTTCAAGATTCTCTCCAGATGTGGACCTCACAAGTCCGCCCCAAACAGAAATAGCCGGGCCTGCTTCGTATCGGCCCACTTATGGATGGGAAAAATCCGAGCGGATTTCCTGCTCTCGCCCGCTCCTCCGCCCACCGCGGCTCGGCGCTCGGCTAGCGGGGCAGAAGGGAGCCTTGAGCTCGTTCGGATGGAGGTGGTGGCGGGGGTCGGGGGTTGTGGTTTGTTTTTGTTTGACACAGCGGTCATCATCAACTGAGCGAAGGGCTCCATTCATTCCCGGTGACTCATGATAGGCCTGCTCAAGTGTCCATTAGTGGCAAGGTGCTCAACTGAGGTTGGATAGGTCACGGTGTTTAAGGGTGATTATCTTCCTGCAGGCTCAGAGAAACAGGTGTTAAATGTTGGGATGGGTGGAACATTTGCACTCCGAAGTAAAAGACCAATTGCCGCTTCAGTTAGGATTAAACACTGCCAATTTTACTTATTTTTTTACTTTTTCGTTTAGGCTGTCTTCTGCATGGAAGACTTGCGAAGAAGCATTATGTTTTTTTATAAAAGAAAAACAGGTTTTCCAACTGTTTTTGTTTTTGGTTAATCTTTTGAAACATCTTCTCGTTTTTGATGACTCCAGCGATTAGTAATCTTGTTCATCTCTCCTGGACAGTTCCACCCCCCGTCTGTAAGCCATTTATCATATTTTTTTTTTCTCTTTGGCCACAGTTTTCAGGGGCCCACATTGTTTCCCCTCTGGTGGATAATCTGATTACATTTCAATTTGCACGTGACTGTCTGGTGGAGGACAGGCTTACTGCTGCATCGTCTGAACGCTGGTCAGTGAGGCTATTTAATGGGAAATAAGATCATTATCCCCTGATTTTTTTTTTTTAGCACCAGAAGCAGAAGAAACGAGTAACATTAAGATGTGGAGACAGAGAGCAGATGGAATGGGGAGTGGTTGGATTCTTTTTTTTTTTATTATTATTATACTGTTGTGCGTTATTTATTGCAGTGGCATAATCTCGCTGAAAATATAAGAAAAATCAGAAATTTAGAAACAGTTAGTTGGAGAGAAAATCCCAAAAATTATTATTATTATTTTTTTAAATAAAATTCTTTACGCCCAGTTATTGAAACACTTCTAATAAAACAAATATGGAAATTCAAATTTTTTTTATATGGAAATTTAAGCATAACATTTTAAAGTCACTAATAAATGACTGTTAAACCCTGTTTGTCTCAGGCAATCTTCAAAATGGGAAGCACAAGAAAACATGTCATTCAAAAGCGAGGCTTGTGATTGAGCTCCAAAATTCAGGAAATGATTATTAGAGAAAAAAAAATCTACTCATTGAAAAAAATGTAAAAGTTGAAAGCAAATTGAAACACAAGAACGGATAAGGATCCATTTTTATCTTGTCGCCACCCACAGAGAGCTGGACCGTATGGGAAGTAAAACAAATCCCTAAAGTTCACTTTTAGAAAACAGTTCCGTGTTTTGGAAAACTTTTAACAACCTCTCTGTCCCACCATCATGAATGGAAACTTGTGAAGTTAACCAAACGCTGCCAGGAATTTCACTGTACGATTGTGGTCTGGACAGTTGAGACGAAGGCTGAATTTTTCAGGAACAAAAACTCAAAGTGGATCTGGGACGACAATGCAGAAAAGCACCTAATACCCACTATTACGTCTGCTGGGGAACATATGTGATGCTGTGGACTAGTCAGTGGTTCTTCTTATCTGAAACTTTGGCTTCTTTGATCAGCACATGTTCAATGTGGTTCTGATGGACTTTTCATTTTAAAAGTACCAGAATTCAAAATTGCCAAATGAGCACAGTCATAAAATAATCAACATTCTTCTAAAAACCACCTGAGTCTCCAGAGCTAATGCCTATCAAAAATCTGTGAGATTTTATATTTGACAAAATGTAGCCATATTGGCAAAAGGTATTTTATTTCTGAATTTATTAAGTATTTATTACCAGTAAAAGTAATTTTTTTTTTCAAGAATATGCCACAAAGTGCATATTATTACCAGTACATACAGTATGGCAGCGTATGATGTGTTCCTAATAAGGGTTATAAATAAATATGTAAAAATATATTTAGTTCTTTCATATGCAGAAGTAAAAATGCCACCAACCATTTACTTTTTCAGAATTAGTAATTCGGCGTATGAAACAGATGGACAGATCCACTTATTCTTTTAAAGGCCATTTTTGAATTGCTTTAGGAAGCAAGAAGTGTGCATTCGTCTTGGTTCCTCTTGTGAATAGGTGTTGGCTTTGGACTCTGGGACAAGCTAATCTAGATTTAACCTCAATGAAGACAAAAGAAAATGATCCACTGCATGCATCACCTGCGTAAACAGAACCACACCTGAAAACTAACGAGCTATCTCTTCGTGTCACTTTATTTTTGTGGGACACCTGAGTGACAATTCATTATTTTAGGGAAAATAACTTGGGTAGAAAGAGTGAAAAGCAAACCAATCTGACAGTAGTTGAGAAATCCTTTTGGACGAAGGTGAAAATCTGAAGGCCACTTTGATTCATGCGCTTTCAGGACTCGCTGACAGTTTAAAGGGAGCTTTAAACTGTCCTCTTTTCTCTTTAGATCTTTTTCTTCAGTAACTTAAGAGGTCTGGATTTGATAACATACTTTCTTTCTAAAGAATGTCAGCCACATCTGCACGCCTGGCGGTGGCGCTTCTCGCCTGTTGGAAGTAAGCTTCCCGGGAACAATCCCCGTATGCCACTGAGGCGCTTTCCAGCAGCCTGTACCAGACTAGATAGATAAGAGGCTCTGGTGCAAGGGTAGTCATTTTCATTGCAAGACTTTAAGACATATGATTGTTCTCCTCCCCCACCTTATCCTCTTGTGATTATGATCAATTATCCACTTGTAATTAGAGCCTGGCAGTAACTGAGCTTATGGGCTCTGACACTCTGTGTAATAGCCTGTAATAATGTTGTCAGTCACATTTCATATAGTCAACGTGCACAGGCAGGCTTTCCCTGGAAATTTCTTTTAACGTTTCCATTGTGTAGTGATAAGAATAGCTGACTACATGAGTAAAATGGGCCATTTTGATTGATTAAATGGTCATAATGACCTTTTAGATGAAGCAAAAGGATGAGATTTACATTTAATCTGGCAACTTTCAGACCAAAAAAATAAATAAAAAATGTGCAAGAATCACAACACGGTGTTGAAAAGTGCTCTGGTGGTGTGATATTAGTCAACACTGTTGAAGTCTCAATGCCTATCTGTATTTCTCTTTCTGTTTGACTCGTGCCCCGACCTCATTCAGACTCCCGTTTGAGAAATGGAGCAAAGCAAACTGTCTGAAGAGCCACTTCCTGTTGTGTACTTAAGATCCCTGTCATGTGATAGCGTCAGTTGATGGAGGCGTGCGGGGAGGGGAGCGCGGAGGGAATAGGGTGGCACTGCTGCTGATCTTGCTGATGTGCACACAACTACCATTCCCCCTCACCTCAGCCATCACCCTGATTGTGTAAAGTGTTGACTCAGCCGCTGTGGCATCAAGACCCTCCAACCCCCCCAGGCCGTGCACCACTAAGGCACAATCACAGAGCCACAACGTAGACCTGAATAGCAGCGGTGCACAACACTAGCTTGAGAGTAGTTTATCTAAACTCTATTTTATTGGCTTTGTATGTTTGCTTGGTGTTTATTGGCCGTCTTTTACGTTACCACTGCAAATGTATGTTTTGACCTACAATGATTGTCAACTTTTGATCTTTAATCTACCTAGAATTAAGCAAACATCTAGCAGATTCTGCCAACAATACATTTTTGGTCAACCTGTCTACATAATAAAATATCGGATTAGCTTTATTGATTTTGAAGCAAAAGCGACAGATTTACTAACAATGTTCCTGTTTGTTTCCACTTTTGTCTCCTTTCAACTCTGTAGGTCCTGTGATGAAAATTTCACTGTGACATATGTGTGGAAATACACTAAAACTAAGGCTAACGAAGCCAGAACAAGGAGTACAAAAAGTGTTGTGGATCAGAAGAACCTGAGAAACATATCCTTAATCGACAATGACTATCAGGACCTGAAAAAGAAACTGATATGTTGAGTTTTTACTTTAGTTTATTGACTTTATTAGTATCTTGAGACCTGAGTGTGGCGTTTTAACTGACAGGAGTGATACAAAAATACATCCCTAGATGTACTTCTCTAGATAGCAGTGATTTCCAATGTTTCGGAACCTGTGAACAACCAGGTACAAAAGGGGGTTTCATCTATACCATGAATCCTAGAGACAGCGTAGAGCTCATGGAGACCCAAGAGAAGCTGACTGGCAAAAAAGCCAATACTGAAACGGAGTTTGAAGGCGAGGATGACAAAATCCCAGAGGCATACAACTGCAACATCTGTGGACGCAGCTTCCCTTTCCTCAGCTCGTTCTCGCAGCACATGAGACGCCACACGGGCGCACGCCCTTATAAATGTCCCTACTGCGACCACAGGGCATCTCAGAAGGGCAACCTCAAAGTCCATATCCGCAGCCACAAACTGGGCACGCTGTCCAGCCACCACTCTAATGAGGACGAAGAGGGCGGAGCAGAGGAAGAGGAGATGAAGGTTTCCGAGGGTCTGGATGGAGGCACCAGTCCAACTAAGAGCAGCTCTGCCTGTAACAAGATGATCAACGGGGATGTCGGAGAGGAGAGTCGAAGGAAAATGCCTGCGCGGAGCATGAAAAGAGAAAAGTCTGTCAGCAACCAGCGGCCGTATTGTTGCCGCCTTTGTGGGTACGAGGCCCTGCGGGAAGACCAGCTACTGAGCCACATTGAGAAAGTCCACATAACAGCAGATGCAGAAGAGGACACAGTCACGGTTAAGGAAGAGATCATTACAGAGCCTGATACCGTCCAGCCGCAAAGCGATGGGACGTTCCCCTGCGAGACCTGTGGCCAGGTGTTCAGCCAGGCCTGGTTTCTGAAGTCACACATGAAGAAACACGCCGGAATCCTTGACCACTGCTGCCGAATATGTGGAAGAAGGTTCCGCGAAGCTTGGTTTCTCAAGTCTCATATGAAAACCCACAATACCAGGTCCAGGTCTCGCTCCAAAGCAGATTCGGCAGAGCCTCCCACCACTATAAATGACGTAGCACAGGATCCCGACATAACGACAACTTCTGTTACATCTGTCTATCAGATGTGCTCGAAATGTGGAAACCTTTTTCACAGCAAAGAAAGCCTGAGAGCCCACGATAAAGTTCACAGTCCTAATTTTGACAGAAAATCCCCAGTTCACTGCAGGTCTACTGATGATGAGGATTCACCAGCTGCGAAGAGACGTCTCCTGGAATACTTTAACCTACATTGTGTTGAGGGAAAGACGCCGGGTAAAGAGGAGGACAGTGAGAGAAGGACTCTTGGTCAAAGAATTCCAGAACTAGATCCAGTTTGCAGCTACCAGGCTTGGCAATTAACCACTAAAGGAAGAGTTGTGGAGCCAATGGAGCCAAGTTACAAAGCTTCATATGCCGGAGGGAGCATGGAGGACGAAGCCCTTACCGATGCCGCAGTGGTTTATGAGAAGGAGAACAGCCGTTATGTCTTGCAAGGCCAAGGGAAACGCAGCTCAGGGAGACGCAGCAGCTCAGGGTTAGGAAGCCACGCATCTTCAGGCGACAGGACGCCGGAGAGCCTCAGCGACTCAGAGTACCACCCCTCAAGTCGACAGGACAAACGGCGACCGTCCCAGTCACAAGCGTCTTCTTCCAAGGGCAAAGAGTGCTTTGAGTGTGGCAAGATGTTCCGCAGCCGCCATCAGATGATTGTTCACCAGCGGGTTCATAGGAAAGATGGCGGCAGGGCACCAGTGGGAGACAAGGAAAGAGCTGCAAGGGACGATCACTGGGGACCCACCAGTGACCTGGAGTCCGGTTCCCCCAGCAGACCCAGCACCCCAGGGTATGGAGATTCCCCACCTGAGTCGACGCTTGGAGATCAGGCTTCCGAGATGGGAACCTCGAACTCTGGAGAAATTGCAGGTTAGTCAGAAACTTTTGACTTTTTCGGTTCTCCTTTATACACAACAAAAATCCTTTACATAACAGAGGTAGAAAACAGTAACAAGAGAAATAACACTGTCATTACAGATGAATAAAAAGAATTTGCTAGTAAGTACTTGCCTTACTTTATGGCTTCTAGTACTTTGCATTAGCTGTTGATAGTGGAACAAATTCTGTCAGCAGTTTTAATTGCAGAAAGGACTGTAGACCTCATTAAGTCACCCACTCGATACCTCTGTCATTCTGATGTAAACAACTAATGATGAAGAATGCTCGGCTTATCAGTCTCTTTGGAGTGGGCACTGGAGCCACCATGTGGTGAAATGTCCAAACTTCATCAGTGTGAGTTGCACTTTTAAAAAAATGTGCTGTTTAAAAATACTATCAAACAGATCTCACAGCTTCCAGTTCTGCTGGAGAGTTTGTTGCCATTATGTAATATAAGCCAGCTGCAAACTTCACAGTTTACCTGAAGCTCTTCTTCCTGATGGCACTTCAGCAGTACAAAAGGCATTTTTGGAATGCTAATCATTTTTACCCCCTTTGTAGCCCAGTGACAGTATGGCGTAAGAAGAAAAATAAAGAAGGGAAGACAAAAGCAAACATAACCATTACTGAAAAATGCTCAGTAATGGTTATGCAGAAATAGTTCTCCTAATATTTCTGCATAACCTGATGCATTTGTTTCTATTAGCAAAGAAACAAAGCGATCGTCTCCGCTCTTCCCAGCTGGTGCTGACATTCTAAAATAGCTGCAACATTTCTTCAGGCCCAATTGAGCTGTGTGCTATTTCAGCTCTTCCTGTCTCAGGAAACTAGCCCCCCTTCTCTCCCCCTTTAGATCTGTGTGTGAATATGCTTTTCACTTACTGTTATATCTTTCAGCTACTTAAGCATCCTTTTATGTTAATGTTAAAACAGATTGCTGTGAGAGAGAGTCATCAACATGAGGGGGAACAAACAAAAGGGGTTGTTGCACTTGGGCATTCCCAGGCAGAGGCTTCTCCTTTCTAGTAGTAGGTTGAAGTGTAGATAATTTTTTTCTTCTTGGTTTATCTCTGTATGTCTACATGCACAATGTCCTGATATTCCTATTTGTTTTTGGATTGATGAGTGATATTTTTTAAAAATTACTTACTCTTGGTATTTTGTAGTTCCGACAAGAACTTGTTTCCTGACTAGACAAAACTGTGATTAATGTGGAAAATCATTTTTTCAAATACAAGGCTGTGAACGCCACCTTGTGGACAATTGAGGGAGCTGCACATCAGAGAAATGTATCAGTTCAATGAAACAGATGTAAGCAACAAAATTAAAAAAAAAGTACAATAGAAATTTCTGCAGAGGATCTTAAAAAACATAATAATAATAATAATAATAATAAAGAATTATTATTGTTGTTATAATGGCTATTATGATAATATCCATTATAATTATATTATTATATTTATAGTATAATTATTATTATAATGATAATAATATAGTAAAAATCCAAAGTCATATCCATCAATATTTATCATCTTACTACAACAAACTTAACAAATCTGTTCATTATTTGATTTATGCATGGTGCTAAACTAGAAACTAATCACTGACCCCTGGTGGTCATTTACTATAACTACATCCAATAGTTATATAGTTATAAATACAAATAAATCTGGAGGATTGTTGCCGGAGTTAGATTGGTACATTAAACAGTGTTTAGTTTGTAGTCTCTGATTTTAGTAACTATGTTTTTTTTCCCTCACAGATGAAAAGCCATACATCTGCAGCCTTTGTGACTTTGTCACCGCAGAGTCACAGGCTTACTTCACCCATGTTCGTGTCCAACACCCAGCTGCCTCCAAAGACAGACCCAGCCTTGTCCCCAGTCCCAACTCCAGCTCAGACAGAGGGTCCCTCAGCAGTTATCCCAAACTTAAGAAAGCTTTTACTCCGAATGCTTATCTCTCTGCTCGTCCTTCTTCATCTGATCCCGCCATGATCCCGATGGATTTATGTGTGAGAGCCAATGGGATCAGGGGCGTAGCCTCCATAACTTTAGATAAAAAGAACCTCCCAAGCCATAAGTGCTCCTTCTGCTCTCACTCCACCCGCTACCCAGAAGTGCTCTGGATGCATCAAACCGTGGCTCACCGCATCAATAGCAGTAGCTCCAATCTGGCTCCGAAATGGGCTATTAAGAACAACTCTAAGACCTCCAGGGACAGCTCTTCGTCCTCAAAGAGACGCACCGGACCTCCACCTGTTCTGGAAGGGAAGGAATGTCAGCCGCTCCCTCCGACGGTGCGGAGCCAGCGGACACGGCCTCCTACCTGCACGAGTGAGGTTGTAAAAAAGAGCAGGCCAGTCAGTCACGCAGTCACTCCGTCATCATCTTCTACGCCTTGTACGCCATCCTCAAGAGTCTCTTCATCCGCATCTGGCAAGCAGGTTGGGAGAGTCCCTGTTCGGCCAGTCAGCAGCAGCACCAGTAAACGTATGGAGGACCAAAGTCAGCGCTTCAGACCCAAGGTGGAAATCTACCCTCGTGTCAGCGCTCAGGCACCGTCTGGCTCTTTGGAGAAGAACACCGGGAGCCGCTCTCGACAGCCTGCATCAGGCCTCAGCTCCTCCGCACCATCCAGGATGGCAGACCGCTACATGATGCCTCAGGAGGGTCTGGGCTTCATGCTGTCCAACCAACACAGCCTCTCAGAGTACAGCCGAGCCAGGGGCTCCCCTCATCAACCGCTCCCTGGTTCCCAAATCCACAGTCGGCCAACCTCTTCAAGACCCAACGCCATCAACCACTGTTTGCCCACAGCGCACAACTACGGCGTCTCCCAGTCACAGGGAGCTGTGGCGCAGGCCTCTTCCTCCCCCTCATCGTCTTTGATACCGTCAGAAAGCCGTAGGGATGTGAAGCAAGAGCCAATTGGAGAGACACCAGACACCTCAACCGACGTCCTGGGCTACCTTAAGAAATACAACCCGCACAATCTGGCTCCTTTCTACCATCACTGGAGTGCGGCCAACTCTCTGATGGACCCCACAGGTAGAAATTACTCATTAACCACACTCTGTTCATACATTTACACCAAATTGTTATGCTTCTACAATGAAAAGAGCTTTCTCACATGAAATTCCCAATCATCAGCTCACATAAAAGTTGCTTCAAGCAGCTGATCTCAGAGAAAATGTCAAGTGTCAGAAGGAATAAAGAAATGTTTACTGAAATTGGATGGCTTGCTTCTGAGCCCTTTCGAATAACAATACCTGGCAGAAGAAAAATCTATAAAGAGTGTGCTCTACCTTGCTGCTCTCCCCTTCTGGCGAGGAGCCACTCGCTCCGTGCTCAGTTTTTTACAAAAATGTTGATGTGCACAAATGATGAAACGACACTGCCTCCTGCAGACAGTACCGGTGTATGCGCTTCTGTCTTGCAACTCCTGTCAACATGATGAAAATGGTGGGTGTAACCAGGAAGGAGCTAAACTCTAACCCTTGACCTGCCTGGTAGATGCAGTAAAACATACCACCACCAGCGTGTCTCATGGTGGGCTGGTATTACGAGGTGACGTAGCGATCCATATGTAAGCCCAGATCACTTTTTGAACGCATCACTTTGACCCACTTGTCCCCCCACATGGTATGTGGCAAACTTTAAGCAGAAACTCTCATGACTTTCCTTCCAAAATGGCTTTCTTTGATTCTGCCAGCTGAGCTGTGAATCTCCTTCACAGTTCTATCAAGTCAAGTTTATTTATAAAACACATCAAAACCAGTAGACCTGAGAGGTCTGGAAGGTCAATACTGCAACAGCAGACCTTTAATGTATTGTGGTGTTAAGCCGGATTTTTTAAAACTCCCTCCATCCAATTTCTGTCCACCCTTGTCCCTAGTGGGGTCGGGAGTATTTTTAAACTAATAAAAGTATTTTAAAGTTTATTCTTTGAGCTACAGGAAGCCAGTGGAAGGACTTAGGAACTGGGGGGATCTGTTCTATCTTGCTAGTTTTAGTGAGAACATGAGCAGTGGTGTTCTGGATCAGCTGCAGGTGTCTGTTGGCAGTAATCAACGCAACTAAAGACAGACACATGGATGAGTTTCTCTACATCTTGATCATTTAACCCTAGGAAGGTTATTCAGGTGATAGCAGGCTGACTATCTAACTGTCTTTATGTGACTAAAGGGTTTCTAGCTGTAGTAACTGAAGTCTACTATGAAAATCTCAGGTTGTCTTATTGAAAAGCATTCATCATTTCATTTCCACACCACAGAAATGCGTGTCTTTGTGTTGTTCCGTCACATAAAATCCCCGTTAACCGCGCTAAAGTTCCTGGTTGGACTTGAATGTTCCTGGGTTTAAGATGTAAAAGCAGTAGTAATGCGTAGATAACATTAGTCTTTTTTTCTAACCGTGAAAGACACGAGAGAACCTTTTCTGCTCTCAGGTCTGCGAGGCATTCACGGACCCCCGCTCCACTGTTCCAGAAAGCTGTCACAAACTGTTTGGGTCACGGCGCTCCGCCTGACGAAGAGACTCGCGCAGGGGAAAGTGAACAAACAGAAAAGGGAGGCAAAAAAAAAAACTAAACAAGAGAGAGATGAGACAGAATAATTACCCCACCAGCTGCTTTGGAAATGGTCATTACACAACATCCGTAATATTTGCCCAGTTTGGGTTGTGTCTCCGAGGTCAAGCGGGGCTGTACGGAGCCAGGGGTCAGAAACAACAGCCCCAGAGCAGACGTGTGACATCGCTGTCACCCGTCCAGGCGCATATCGTCACCATCTGCCTTAGCCCTTTGAGTCACATGCTATAAAGTGACCTTTTTTGAGCAACTGAGTCTTTCTCCTGTTTCCCTCTGTAGTATGTGCCGACATATACGTGTGTGTGCGCGTGGGTGTGTTGGTGCGCTTGTGTTTTCTGTCCAGCTCTGTCTTGTCTTTCATTACTGCATCAGTGAGAAGGGCTGGCGGCCCAGAGTGGAAGTGGAGTATCCAGAGGCCAGCAGTCGGACTGCCAGAGACACTCTCTTTCACCTCTTCCACCTCTCTGTCCTCCTTGTTCCTGCTGTGCCCCCTACCAACACAGAAACATTCATAAACAGCTACTAGGTACTCGTCCAGGTATACGCACTGGGGCGATCCTCGTCCGCTGGAGGCTTTGGAGGCATTAAGCGCCACGAAGCCTCGGGCTTGTTATCTGTCAGCAAGAGAGGTCATAGGGGTGTACGTGTGTGTGTTTGTGTGTGTGTCTGTTACATCCAGAATGTCATTAAATGGATGCCAGAAGTTTAAAATGCCCCATGTAAATGTTGCTTCTGCTTCCAATATTGAAAGCAAACTGGAAAGAAGAATTTGGCGTTGGTTCCAGAAATGGAGCTGGTTACACAAAAGGTACCAACATGGGTTTTGGAGGAGGAGGAGAGAGAGGAAAGTGTACTCCGGGGTTGGGGGGGGAAGGAGGAGAAAGGAAAGTGTCCTCCTTTTCAAACCCCCCCCACCCACCCCCGCTCCAAGGTGTCCTGGTTTTCCCAAATGAAAATATGGTCACCCTAGTTTATGGCATGTTCTAAAAAAACTTCTAAGCTTTGTACATGCCAAAATAGAAGGACTATAGCACAACTACAAACCTACCGAGAGCGCCAACCTGAGCTTTCCTGCAGCTCAGGTGGGAGAATGTCAGCTGAACTTAACTAGATACTATAAGCTAAACTTCTGGTTTGCACTCTTCACCTAGATTAACTCAAGTTTCAAGCAAACATGTTGAGCCGTACAAACTGTACATAACCTCTCTTACTTTGCATTTTGCATAAAGTTTCTCTCTCAAGTTCCTTCATCTTTGCTGCTTAAGTCCATTAATGTGTCTACGCAACGTCAGTGTTACTGTCTGCATGCATGCGTGTGTGTGTGTGAGCGCAAGCGCACCCAACCATGTGCCTCACCCTCACCAAACACGCACACTCAGTTCTTGAAACACGTACGCATACCGACACACACACACCTGACATGTGACACGCGGGCAGCGGAGCGGGCACATCACAGCCGGGGCGTTTTAATTGCCTGTAATTTATGCAGCGTGTGTGTATGCGTGTGTGTGTTGCTGTCAGCCTCTGAGATGATGCTGTGTGACAGCTGCAGTCCAGCCCCCCGAGCGAGCCGCTCATAATGACACATTAGACATACTAATGATGCCTCCCCGAGTCCATTGCTGATGCTACCTAGCTCCGCCGCATCACCCAGGCTTTTACACACGCACACACCCTCCCCACACACACACGCTTTCAGTCCATTACTGACCTTTATGTCTTCATTTGGTTCCTTCAAACATGGTGGAAAGTGCCTTCCCACTTGTAGCAGTGTTCGGGTCGGTTGTAAGTTAACAGTAGCTCCTGATTTTTTTTTTTTTTTCTGTTCTTTCTCCAAAAAGTGGCATTTTACAACGGAAATTAAGAAAACGCTATATAGTTTTTTCATGTAGGAAAAAATAAAGATATCTTAAAGTCAGATCCGTTGATTCACAAAAACTGATCCTCATATTCTCACAATGCCTTCCCAAAGTATTCATACACCTAGGCCTGTCGCAGTAAGCAATAAATCAATTAATCGCATGATTAATTAAAACAAGCTCAATCATTTACATTTACATGATTTTTTTTTATCTTTCTCCTCACTTTCTTTTTACCAAAAGCAAAAGTCTTCAGTCTGGTAGTTTGGGCTCAACTGGCCCTTTTATGGAACAACAGTTGAATTATGAAGTCATAGAGACTTCATAAGTATCAAAATATCTTCCAGTTTCAGTGTTAAATATTCATTTGAATTTACAGTCTATTGATCTATAAGAATGCGTTGTTGCATTCTTATGCCATTACCATTGTATGACTTGAACATGGTGTCAAAATATCATCATTGTTTATCGCATAAAATTCGGGGACAATTTATCGTCCAGCAAAATTTGTTATTGTTATTGTGACTGGCCTACACACGCCTGTAACATCTATAGTTACAGCTACACACTTCAGTGTATTTTATTGGTATTTGATGTGATAGACCGATACAAATGGATACACGGATTTCATTTTTTATTTATTTTTTTGCTTTTTACAAAATGCCTAAAAAATGTGACCTGCTTTGTAACACATCTCCCCTCTGTCAACACTTTTTGCTGCAGCTACAACATCAAATCTAGAGATCCGATTCATCACCCACGCAAAAGCACACCACACTTTTCAGATATACATATATTTTTTTTGGTCTGAATACAAAATTCATTTTTCCTCTGACTCTATTAGTTACTTTGTGTTGATCAGTTGTGTAAAATATGCGTAAACTGCGTTGTGACTAATTCTTCCCCTTTCCTTCCTGTTTGTGACGGTGACCAGGGATGCTCAGGTCTCTCATGCGGCAGGGCCAGTGCTTCTGCCGCGAGTGCGGGAAGAGCTTCAGCCAGCCGAGCCACCTGCGCACGCATATGAGGTCCCACACAGGTAAACACGGCCACGACGTGGACTCACCGCTCTGCAAAAACACAAAACCTTACCAAGTGTATTTTGATCTAGAGTTTAGTGAAAATATCTTGAATTAAGGCAAAACTAACTTAGAAGTATCTTTTAAGCAAGATTTAAGGAGCTTGTTTTAAGTCAGCAAGTTCTCAATACTGATGATAATTTACTAGATTGTATCATTTATAACTTGGGGAAAATGTCTTGTTATAAATGAAATAATCAGCCAGTGGAACTAGTGCTTTATCGTCAATATTAGGGATGTGTGCTAAGATGTTTTCACTAGAAGTTAGAGAGAAAATACTTGGTAATATTTTGTGTTTTTGCAGTGCCAATAGGAACACAAAAATACTTATCTGACAATCCAGCAAAACATTTCTTTTTCCGACTGTTGGCAAGAGAGTTCTTTGCAGATCTACAGTAATTTGTTAATATCTTGGATAGTTAAAGAAAAAAAAAGAAAACTCACTTTTCTTATTGCAATATAATTAAATTGTCACTTCCTGAGTAGATGGTCTTTAAAATGCATTAAAGTTTCCTTGATGGATTTGATCAAAGCTCCAATAAACATTCTTTAAACTTATGAGAATCCACGGTCGTTCGGTATTTATTAGAAGCTTACATCTTTATTAGGCTCTTGAGATGCTGAACTTAAGAAAGTGTTGCACCTCCAGGAGTCTAAACACAACACGGATATTAAAAAAGTCTGCCATTAAGCTCTGCTATGAAGTCATATTCAGCAACTTGATGAGAGTTTTAGTGGCTAATCAAGTTCCAAAACTAATCGCAGTAACAGTAGGAGGAATGTTAATAATGACCAGCATGGTGTTCCATACATGCGAGAACTCCGGCGTCCTTTTTTTAAAAATGTACCATTCTCCTGTTATTAATGCGCTTTTCAAACTTCTTTCGCCACTTCTTCATCAGTCACTCACATGGCCAACCCCCACAGCTCCATCCAGCCACCGGACGGCATGAGAGATGGTGAATATATGCACGGGAACTCGCATTCCCAGCGATTCCTCATTGTCGGACGCCGCGTTCCGACGCCGGCGATGAGCGGAAATAAATCAAGAGTTGTCTTCCTCTTTTCTTTTTTTTTTTCTTCCCCTGTTCAGGCCGGCCGTGACAGCCGGAGCTGTGAGTTCCTCCCGCCCTGAGCCGGGCAGCTGTCTCTATTTTATTTTATTTTTAAACGGAGACGTGATTCGCCGCAGACAGCTGACCTGTGACAAATGGTATACATTATTAATCGCTTGTCAATTAGAGAAATGGAATTGTGCATTCTAATGAAGCGGAACGGCGTTCGTCCGCGCCAACTTCTGGGAAAACGGATTTGCATGACTCTGAGTGCCGCTCACCACAAACAGCTTGATCTGGACACACTGTTCACTCTCTTCTCCCTGCTTATGACCTTTCATTTATTTTTTTTCTTTTCTGGTTTCTTCTTGTCTCCGTCTTGCTCTGCAAAAGTATTCATACTTCAGAAATTTGTTCACAAAAAAACACTGTTTTCCGTTTAGATTTAATGCAATAGGATAATACAAAGCCGTGCAGGTTTATAAAATTGAAGGAAAATGATTTTGAAACAAAAAAAGAATTATATCTGACAAATCTGGTGTTCCTTAACCCTGATGAATTAAATCCAGAGTAAACATTTGTTCACCTAATTTAATAAATAGTTAAGCTGAGTGTAATTCAATCCCAGTGCAGTTTGTTGGAGAATACCAGTGAACCGCCTGCCCAAAGAAGCAGGAGTCTAACTTTGCAATGGTTTGGGGAAAAGCAAAACATTATCTATGAACAGCTGAGCCTTAAACGGCCCTTACTGCCTTGCACATGGTTGGTCCTGTTGAGCTGGCGTTGTCCTGTCTAAGACCTCTGATCTTGGCCCAAACAGGAAGCAGCCAACGCCCCAAATTCAAGGAAAATAAAAAAAAAAAAAAGAATTAGTAACAGCAGACATTATGGGGAAAGAAAATGTTCCAGAAAAATTGGACCAAACAAACTGAACTTTGGCAAAGCGCCACCTTGAACGCACCATCTCCACAGCAACAAAAAACAAGAAGCAGGTCAAAGTGTACGAATACTTTTTCATAGCTGTGTATTTCTCCTTCTACTTTTTCTTATTTATTTCCTATAGTCTGCAGTTTATCTCCCCTTCTTTTCCTTACGTTCTCTCTCTTTGTTCTCCTTTCTGCCACTCGGCTGCCCGTCTCCTGCCTCCCCCTCTCTCTCGCTCTCCTGTCCTGTCATGTCCATCAGCCGGGCCGGCCGTGATCGCGGTCGACACGGAGATAAGTAGCTTCTTTACAGAGAGTGTGAATGATATGTGGCACAGCCAGTGATTCTAAGTGACAGAGGCCAAATGGTAAGTGATGCAGTGCAGAGCTTCCCCTCCAGCCCCGCCGTAAACACACACACACACACACGCACTCCCACTCTCGCTCACACAGAGACCACGCGGATGGGGTCTGTAAACACTCCACCGCGGCTGTAATTAATGTTGTCATCCAGAGTCGTCTTCGGCGCGGACGTGCACGCGCGGGAAAAGGCCAGCCACCCCTAGGCCCTCGATTAACATGCGTCACATTAAATCACCGACTCGCCTCCGCCAGGTTCCGTCACCGTCTTCGGCCGCCATCGTCGCCGTCACCGTCACTGCCAGATCCCCTCTGCTAACGAGGGCCGCTAGTGGCAAAAAGGCTGTGGTGTTTACGCGGGACAGAGAGAAAGAGAGAGAGGAGAGGAAGAACGATAAGTAAATGCTTGTCTGGCCCTGGTGAAAGAGGGGGCGTCGAACTCGTTTTCGTTTTGGGCGGGGGTTGCCAGATCTGACTGATGTTTTCTAGTCTAAGCACAAAGTAAAACCCAACAAACTCAAAAACAAACTAAATAAAATATCACCCCAAGCGTAACCTCTACTGAAACTCGGAAAGTCATAAATATAATGTTACATGTCCTGTTGGTTTTCTACATTTATAGACTTGTGACAATTCACAACGTTTTTGAAGGTAATTTCTTAGATTTAAACCAGAACTGGATTCTACTAGGACTGGAATGGACTTTGAACAAAACACAACTTGTGTTTTTTTTGCAGGGCAATGTCCTTTTAAGTCACAACTTTATGCTGGGATTTGTGTTTTAAAATTATACCCCATCGTGAGTCTTGATTAATCAATGACTAATCATTGATGATGTCACATTTGACGGATTCTAGATGTTTCAAAACAGATTAACTACAATTGCAATATTAAAAGTTTTGTGCTCCTCTGCCACACCATGACAACTATTTCAAAATTATTTTCTGCTGAAAACTGTCTAAAGTCCCGTCATTTTGTGCAATGCAGCCCAAATTTTCACAACCCGCCCAAAGCCGCTTTTGTCAAACCCAGCGTGTTCAAAAGCATCCCAGATGGGTGAAAACCTGTCCAATCTGGCAACACTGATCCAAATGTTATCAGAAAATTGTGCCAGAAGGTATTGATAATGAAATAATTTTTAAATATAACTGCATCTACTTACTATAAGTACTTCATAATATTAATCATCTTTTCACATTGATCATTCCCTCCATGGTTTTGTGATTGTTTTTGTGTGGCTGATTTAGAAGTATTTGCAAGAAAATTTGCTATATTTACGCTTATGGATGACAGTCATTTTTTGTTACTCGCCGCATTGATCTTGAAGTATAAGTTGACATCAAGTAAGTGAAGCAGAAGTAAGAAATTCTGCCACCTGTACAATTATACGTCAGCATAAAAGAGCGCACTACCTGTTGAATTTGCGTGATTTTCCGTCATATATCGTGGAATTGCGAAAAAGCGGAGGGACTGTCTGACGTCATTTGCAGAATTCAGGTAAAAACTGCTCTGATTTGATTGATAAAACAATATTTAGGCACACGACTGTTATTGTGAAGGTTCTGTTTACATGTCCCTGTGGGGTCTAGATGGCCACATAGAAGGCTACGGTGGCCCAGATTTGGCCTCCGGACCTTGAGTTTGACACATGTGTGGTAGAGCGTTTAACCAAATGCCCTCCTCCTCCTCCTTCCTTTGCCCCTACCCCACTCCTCCTCTTCCTTCTCTTCCTCTTCCTCTATCCTTCTCCCCCTCACAGTTGGGTTTGATTATAACGGACTCCACCGAGGTACTGATGCTCACACCACCGCTTCTGAAGCTCCCAAACAAGTATGTGGCACAATGGCTAATCGCTGGGCTCCGTCATGGCTTCTGCATGTCTCTCATTATTGCTGTCTCACCTCATGCCTGCCTGCCTGCATGTGTGTGTCCTTATGTGTGTGCTTCACGTCCTGTGCATGTTTGGCCCCCTTTTTGTTTTTTTGGGTATTTTTTTTTATTTGTCTTTGCTCGTGTGTGACCATCACATGTGGCGACCTCGCTGCCTGGCATTCACACCTGGCATCCTCACCCCACACACAGTAGGATCACACCTGCCGCCTGTGTGTGTGTTTGTGTTCTGCACACATGGAAACAGCCTAACAGCTTATTATAACAATTTTGGTTTTATTTTATTTGTCGAATGTCCATATACGTTTTGGTAGAAAAAGTTACCTCATCTTGTGCCAGAAGAAAAATTTCAGTCTCTTATGGCTCCCTTCACATGTATTTGGAAAAGCCTCAAAAACGGTTGCTATGGAGTTTTTGTTACCCTTGACTTTGTAGTTTTTAGGAGTCTGGAGTCCCAATATGTTTCTGTGGAACATTAACTTGTTTCTCCACCATTAGCATGTTGAGCAGTGTGTACACGAGAGTGACTGACAGTGCTACGACCCTCCACCGATTGGTTGTTTTTGACCAGGAGAGGTGCATTTTTGCAGACCACAATCACCATGGTGATGTTTTTTTTTGTGAAAAAAACAAAAAAAATAAACAACATATTTTTGTAAAAGTCACATACTGCAGCTTTAGCAGGCACCTGAGCTCCATTAAGACCACCAGGAGTTTGAGGCGAATTTGCAACAATAGTCTACAAAAAGTCTTTAAAAATATCACAGCCGCAATAAATTTTTTAAGAGTCCACAAAGCTGGTGTTAGCCAGTTCCACTTCCTGGTTATGACCAAGCCACAGTGAGACCACAGAACAACTAGCAGTTTCTTTGTCTTACAGAAACCGCGATTGCAATATTTGCTAACTTAGCAAGCCCAAAAAGAAAAAAACTTAATTTAAAAACATGTACGACACAAAAGTGATCACTCAAGTTAGTGTGCATGTGTATCTGTGTATGGCATGAAATCTTTTCCTGCCATCTAGAAAAGCTGAGTTTCTGTGCATCCGTTTGGTTTCATGTGAGCAAAGAACGAAGAATTTTATGAATCTACTCAATAAAATCAAACCTTTAAAACTTTTTACAGTCACACTGTTTAGGTTTTTTGTATAACTCGATTAAAGAAAAATAAAACCTTTTCATCTGAAATTCATCAAAAGATAAGTTAAATTGTTTTTGCAAACTCCTAAGAAAGTCCAAATAAGTGTAAGAAGTCCAATAGACCATTTCCTGGAACGCTTAGGCGTTCTGAATGTTTTTGGAGTTAGCCATATTGGTAAAAGATCTACATCTGTTCTGCTTTTCTCGTTCAAACAGAGCCGCAGGTTCTAAGACTCTGCGCCTCCATCATCATTTATCACACAGCTCGCACGCAGACTCAGATTTACCTCGCGCTCTGAGTGATGGGAGCAGGCGCAGCAGAGGGGTCCAATTAGATGTACCGTTGACGCTGCTTTACGACGACGATAACCTTTAGCATAATGTAGTGCACCGGTCCCGTCAGCCATGTTTCCTCCCAGGACGATGTCGTTTAGGTTCTCGCTTTTCCCCTCACGTCTCTTCTTCTGCCTCGACGATGTTTTTTTTATTTTTTGTGTGTGATTAATTACATCTTCTTCTTTTTTTTGTTTTTTATCCCTCTCATCCACCTTCCCCGTATTTCTTTTCTTTCTGTTGCGTTTCTGATGATGTATGATAACAGCCATATTTTCTTGTTTCTTCTTCAGGGAGAAAGGTGCGGGAGGGGCGGCGGGAGCCATTTGTTTTCCCACTTTGATATTCTTCCATTTATCAAAATGATAATTAGGTGCAATTAAATGGCACTCTCATTTGTTTTGCTCACATGTGTGTTGCCTTTTTTTTTGCTTCCTTGCAGAGGTATCTGTGCCATTGTAGGTCAGTCTAATTAGAAGAAAGTGCACAGGGTTGTGGGTGTGTGTGTGTGTGTGTCGGAGGAAGGTGCATGCATCGGCCCCAGTGATTGAGTGAAGTAGAAAGAAGACAAAACAACAACTGTTCAGGCAGAAGTATTTAACTTGTTTCTGCTAGCTTTGATTCGTCTTCTCACAGTAACAACTTGCCCACTGAAGAGTGGTTTTTGAAACCACAAACAAAAAAAATCATCTAAAAGTTGGATTATTTTGTTCACTTTTGACATCAGAAGTAAAAAAAAAAAAACATATTTCAACAATGTGAATGAAAAACAATATAAATAAAGAAAACAGGAACTGAATAATTGTCACAATCTAACAAGAAACAGAATAAGTTTTCATTTGAGCAAACAAATTATGCTCAAATTAAAGTGCCACTATAGAAAGATTCAGTACATGTAAAATTAGCAACAGGTATTGGGAAAAAAAATTTATGCAAATTTTTAGATCCATTGCTCACAAATCATTGTGTTTGCATTTCAGATATGTTTGTGTGCTGCAGGTTCTTGATGAATTTGTTCTTTTTGTGACGTCTTGGCTTCAAAAGCACTAACATTTTTCATCACAGACTTCCCACGATTTAAAGTTCTCTCATTTAGATGCTGTAGTGACTTTACATATTCAGCTGATCGTGAAGTTGCCACTACCTGTTGCTACCCAACAGTGGGTAAGAAGGCTGAAAGATTGCTGCTACATTTTTCTCGCGTTTGCAGACGAGGTCAGCCGTTTAATGCCAATTATTTACAAATGAAAAAAAAAAAAAAAACTGGTACATAAAAAGTGTTTGAAAGCTTCATCTGAAGCGCATTCCGCTTTTCCAACTTCAGTG
The DNA here is from genome assembly GCA_903067065.1 of Brachyrhaphis terrabensis. Lineage (NCBI taxonomy): Eukaryota > Metazoa > Chordata > Actinopteri > Cyprinodontiformes > Poeciliidae > Brachyrhaphis > Brachyrhaphis terrabensis. The sequence continues at coordinate 94,779 of CAEGAG010275680.1, forward strand.
GTGTCTCGTGCGTCCGTTCGCATTCGTTTGTGTTTGTTGTCGCTTGTTGTCACATTCCGCCTCCCCATTCGTCATACACGTCACTGTGCTTCGTTCGCTGCTCTCCGTATCAAAGCTCTTCCTTCTCCTGCTTTATGGCGTCGCACGTGGCTTTCGTCTGACCTGTCGTCTGACCTTTTCGTCTGCCTGTGTTTGTTCTCCAGGGGAAAGGCCATTCTGCTGCCAGCTCTGCCCATACCGAGCATCTCAGAAAGGGAACCTAAAGACGCACGTGCAGAGCGTCCACCACATGCCTTTCGACAACAGCCAGTACCCCGACGCGAGGAGCTCGTCCCTGAGCCAGGAGGAGCGGAAACCAGCGGCTGCCAAACACCTACCAAATCTGCAATGACGCCGACGACAGACCTTACTGTGATAGACTGGACCGCAGCCTCGGCACAGACGACTCCTAAAAACCCAAAATCCGAACCTAGACTCTCTATTGACTCGTGATTCTGGAGGAATGAAGGTTTTAGGATTTCTTAACGTTTTTTTTTCTCAGCTGGACTCAACAAATTTTAAATCCTTTGCAACCTTTCGGTCACCTTTTGGACATGAATGCTTGTGTCATTTCAAGGATTTGTGAATCTTTTTTTTTGTTGTTGCTGTCAGAATTAAGATCCCTCTCTTGCTTTCGTGTTTGAGGTGTAAAGTTGCCAAGTGCCACTTAAAGAAACAAGTCAAGTGTCTATAAAGACGCAAAAAGTCAACTCATACAGAGCTGGTTTAATCAAAAACAGTGGAAGTACTTGATGGCCACCGTTGTCCTTCAAACGCTCGCTTTTTGGCTTCGTTGTACGCGAGTATGGACAAATCGACAGCAGAAGAGGATGCCCTCTTGATTCGAATTCAGAGGACAAATCACAATCTGCTCACCACAACTTCTTCACTGCGGGAAACTGAGGAGAACAAGTCACCGCTTAGAAGCTGCAGGGAGGGCGGGAAGAAAGAGAGAACGCTAAAGGTGATGTGTGCTTAAGTGCTCATTAAGAACAAAAGAAGGAAAGATGTGTTTTTAATAGCCAATATAAATGAGCATCCCATTTTTAAGGCCATTCATTTATTGTCCATTTACAACGAAGTGTTTTCCTTTATAACCTGTTCATAAAAAATTTCTGGCCCTAAATCAGGCCGAGGCTTCAACATCAGGAGGAGTTGGCTCCAAATTTTATTGCAACATGTGCACTTGAAAAAAAATAAGAAAAAAGAAATTGGTACTATTGAAAAAAAGAAAATAAATAAATCCTCCCCTACAAGATACACTTGGACTTTTCTGCATATTGATCCGCAAAACGACCTACGTGATGACATCATGGTCAGAGACAGAGAGCGGTCACAGCCTTAACGGGGTTCGTGTGGGTTTAGATTGTCACCTTTCCAAACCTTCTATTTTCTGCATCTCCGTCTCGATGTTCTTTATACTATCCTACCTCCTTCGCAATGAAAGCCTGTTAAAAGTTTATCGCAATGAAGCTGAACTCATTAGCTCTGCTCGCTTTTCACCCTTAAAATAAAAAAGAAAAAATCCCTCACTTGAAATCAGGCATGCCTGGATGAAACGAGGAAACGACAAAAGCGAAAGCAGCTCCAGACTTTTTAAGAGCCGACTTCCTGGACTGAGAAATCTGAACGGTAAAGCTAACGAAAAGGCGTTTTGTGCTCTTGTTTCAAAACAGCAGTACTTTTTACATGCTTGTGGGTTGTCTTTTTTGTAATGCATACAATGCCATGTGCTTGGATTTGCCTAATTTATACGCACGTGTGTGTGCGTGTATGCGTGCGTGTGTGTGTACAGAAGGTGTGGGTAGTTAAAATACTTGAAATGGATCCTCTAGCCTTTGGGGGTAGTATAGTACTAATACCAATGTTGTACAGAATTCCCTTTAAGATTAACTCCTCAGAGTTTGTACTCCAAAGTGTGACTTAGAAAACTGTAAAGCAGGAGTGAGTGTGTGTAAAAACAAAGTGTATCTGTAACCCACTTTTACCAAACCCTTTATAAGCAGCAGTAGAAACCAAATGGCATTACTAGTGCACTTAGGCTAGGTTAGCGCTTTAACTAGTTTCATTTGTCTCCACGTACAATTAAGATTTCTTTGAGAATGTCTCCCTCTTTTTTTTTTATTTTAATTGGTGCCGGCTAACAAACTAAAGTGTCATTCTTGATATAGATGCTTTTTGGGTTTTTTTGTTATAATGATTCCAGATATTCCAATGATTAGAAAAAAATAATAATGAAATAAAGATTTATCACATGAAGGCTGTACAGCACAGCTTTTTAGTGTGTTCTCTATGAAAAGATGGATATTGCTAGCTACAGCTGTGCTTTTTTAAAAATAATTTTGTCCTTTTTTTTTCCATTTTAGAGCTTATTTTCTCTAAACTGTAGGATTTATTCACTAGCTAGTCAAAGCAGCCACCCCAGAGGGACTGGCAGGTGTTTCTTTTTTGTTTTTTTTATTTCCATGCCTATTATATTGTGTTATTTTTGTCTGTATTGCTGTTTTTTTATAACTTGTTTTGGTCTATGATTAATTTACCCTAGGAAACATTATTATTCCAAATGTACTTGGTTGAGATCTGTATTTATTATCACTTCAAAAACGATGAGAGGACAGGAGCGAGACGGGGCCGCTTGTTTTCATTTGATTTTTCCTGGTTGGTTTTTTCTACCGTGTAGTTTTGTTTTCTTTGTTTTGTTTTTGAAGCCAGCAAGCCGTCGTGAAAGCTCTACCTCGTCTGAGCCATTCTCAGTTCTGTTACACTTTTGTACATCGTTTCAGAAAGATGTAACATCATGTCCACAATAAAGATCAATACACAAATATGGCGCCTGGTTGCCTTGGGTTTTTTTTAAATCGGTCATTTCAGGGAGTACCTCAAATTGTAGCTAGGCACGTTGTCTGATTGATATTTAGTAGCCTTTATGATTATTGCTCTTGGTTCCATTAAACAGCTGGGCTATGTCAAGGCTGCGTCATTTAATTTTAGTAACCCGTCAAATTTTATCTGTTTATTTTCTATTCAAAATCAGGATGAATAGTTATGTTCTCATAAAATAATTTAAAGGACCAATGATGAGTTTTTATATTTATCAAAACTAGTATGAGAGGACAGCAGCGAGACGAGATTTAAAAAATCATGTGCTTTATTTGTGCCTCATTATGATTTAATTAAGCAGAAAAGTAACATAAGCAACACAAAAGTACACATTTCTATGCCTGGGATTGAATGTTTCCATTGAGCACTTGAGACCAAAATATATATTTTTTTGGCCAGTGAATAAAATTGGCACACATTCAAAACACTTATCACCCTGAACACATAATCTCCACAGTGAAACATGGTGGTGGCAGCATCATAGTGTGGCTCTGGTTTAGTTCAGCAGGCACAGGTAGCTAGTTGAAGCAGATGGGAATATGACTTTTACTATGTACAGGTCAGGGTAACCCTGTATGTAGAAAATCTGTTAGACTGTAAAGGACTTTAGACTGGGAAAATCTAAAGGATAACCAGAAACAAAGACACCATTTAGATCAAAGAATACTGGTGTGTTGTAATGGTTCAGTTACAGTCCAAAGCTAAACCCAGTTTTTGGCAAGATTTAACAACTGATGTACATAGATGCCTATCCATTCAGCCTGATTGTATCGCAAACAATAACAGGCAAACATCTCCAGCCCTTTGTCAACGATTCTGTTCGTAACCTTTATGGACAGCAAAGGTGTTGAGGGGAGCCGTTCTGAGCTCCCCTCAACACATCTGCAAAAATCAGGTATCTGATTTTTGCAGATGATGTGGTTCTGTTGGCTTCATCACACTGTGATCTCCAACTTTCACTGGAGCAGTTCAAGTTGAATGAGAAGCAGGCAGGATGAAAATGAGCACCTCCAACTCTAAGACCTTGATCTTGAGTCAGAAAAGGGTAGAGTGCCTCCTCTCGGTTGGGGATGAGATCCTGCCCAAAGTGGAGGAGTTTAAGTATCTCTGGATTTGTTCACAAATAAGAGAAAAATGGAGTGAGAGCTCGATAGGTGGATTGGTGTAATGACGCAAGAGCTGGGCAGAAAGGTAAAGAAGCAACTCCATTTACCAGTCGATCTACGTCTCTACCCTTATCTCTTGTCATCAGCTCTGGGTTGTGACCAAAAGAAAGAGATCTTGAATACAAGCAGCCGACACGAGTTTCTTTCACAGGATGCCTGATGCTCCATGTCAAGAGGAGCCAGTTCAGGCAACTTGATCATACGGTCGGGATGCCACCCAGGTGAGGCATTCCGGACACATCCCATTGGGAGAAGACACGGAGTAACTCCTAGCACATGCAAGGGTGACTGTATTTCATGGGTGGCCTTGGGACGTTCTGGGGTTCCCCCAGAGGAGCTGGCGCAGGTGGATGGAAAGAGGGAAGTCTTGGCCTCTCTACTCAGGCTACTGCCCCCAAGACATGATCCTGGACTAAACAGAAGATAACGGACAGCTGGATGGACGGATATTTCCGTCTCTAGATAGACAAACCTAAACAGACTTACAAGAAAAAAGTATTTATGGAAAGGAGACTTTTAAAAATGTTTTATTTGTAAAAATTTAATTTTTGGTCTAGTCAAGATTGTCAATAAACTACATTGAACATTGAGGTTGTAGTATCACAGAATGTTCAAGGTACATGACTACTTTGGTGAAGCATGTATAGATCATCAACCTGTTCCTGCATATGTTCTGATGTCTTCATAAACACGGAGCAACTTTTATAATTACTTGCAGTGCGAGTGTTGCTGATCCACGGTGAGTTGAAAACAGATCAAACCTGAACCACACCGCAAGCAGCCGCTCCCTTTCAAACCGCGGTGACACGACCGACAGACCCTGACTTTGATGTTCGTCCAGGCCTCGCCGCCACCTTCATGTCCGTGTGTGGCCCCGCAGCCGAAGTCGAGCTGCCCAGCAACGATGATAAGAAACTCACAACCTTCAGCTCTGAGCGACCACCTGGGGATCGGCTGCTACTTTGCCAGTCCCTTTCATGTTCTTGCCTCTGTGTGCGCGCGGCGCGCCTGTCGGTTTGACTGACGCCTGAATGACAGGTTCCCTCTGAGAACATGGCACATCGCGTTAATGCCAGGCAGGCCCCGTGGGCTGAGAACAGACTGCAGCTGCCCGTCACTCTTCCCAGACCTCATCAGTCACTGCGAAGGCAGACGTGAAGGCCCTGAGCTCCCTGGAAAAAACCTGTTCGCTGACATCTCTTCTTTCTGTCACACAGCACAGAGACGCTGACTGACTGGATGACTGACTGAGGCGGAAAAATACGCCAAACTCCAGGCTGACTCTCAGCTGATGGATAGGTACATTAGAGAACACTATAGTGTGATTTTTTTTATGTGTCATAAAAGAAAGCTGCTGCTCTTAGAGGAAGTCTTGTTTTGCAGGTATAACCACAGGGGGGATCAGTTTTCCTGAAGCAGAGGGAATTTTTGAAGACTTTTTAAGAACATGTTTAGAGTTTCTGTTTTTTAACTGGTATTAATTGGTACTACTTGGGGAATTATTTCCCAATTTACATTTGTAGTGTGTAGTAGCTGCCACTCTTGTGACGATGAAACATTTCAGACACCAAAATTGTATCTAAGCTATTTGGAAAATAGTTTAGACAGTTTATACAGGATGGCCTTTGACTAGCTCAGGTACGATTAGCAACCTGAGCTATTAATTATCTTTCCTCTTCATAAGCGACCCATCTCTGACAATATAATCAGACTCACCTTGCCCACTTGAGCTCCAAAAACTAAACTTAATCCCATTTCTTATTCTCTGTGAATATTCTTGTAAATAAACCTTTAACTATTCACCTGAGTGATTCAGTATGCGAGTCAGGAAGTTGAAAACCAAAATGACAAATATTTTTGCTTTTCATGACAGAGGCATTCCGACCAGAAATCTCTTGCACACTTGCACAAATTGTTAAATTTGTGGAACATCTCAATCTTCCCGGCTCAGTAAAAACGTGAATCCTAACTATGTTCAGCTGACTGTGAAGCTGGTTACCGTACAAGTTTTGTTCCACCATCTTGAAAATCCATACTCAGCTTTCACCGCAATCTTTGAAGCAAAGCATATATAGAGCGAGGGGCTGGTTTTCTCCAGGCTACCTTAAATGTTATTGGCAAAATTGTTTTTGAACTCTTGGCTACACCTTGGTTCTGATACATGGTAAACTGATGCTAATGCGTTGCTTTATCAGTTCCTCATGTTTGTCTTTGCCCCTCTTCACAATTATTGTAAGTTTATTTGTTCCAGTTTTTCATGGAAGTTCAGTAGAATGTTATTAACCTAGTAACATTCAACGATGATGAATGATGTACTTTAACTGGAAGTTGAAGTATCATCCATTATATAGTACCACACTTGACCAGGTTGGCATTCATAAAATAATACTGTATCTTACGGACATAGAGTTGTTTGGCTATTAATTTCTAATAAACAGGTGGTGCCATGACTTTTTTTAAAATTAAAAATCACATTTCTTTTTAAATATTGACCTTGGCACTTATCTGATAACCAAACCAAACTAATTTCTAGTGAAGGTGAATTTTACTACTTATAATCTTTTGAAAGAGCCTGATTTCAAAAATCTTGAGCTATGTATTTCTCTATTTTCTCTAGTCAAATCAAGTCCAGTTTAAATCTGACTACCATCTCTTAGCTCTGTAGTTCACTGCACTGTCCAAGTCAGAGGGCCTGATCTCAATCTGCCACCAGGGAGCACTATTCCTCTCTAATGGCTTTCTAAATGTTTTCTCTTTTTCTTTTTTTTTTTTTAGAAGGGTCCAGGTCCGCGTTGAGAGGACCAAATGGCACTTGTACGTGCAGGATGGCAGTTTGGAGTAAGTATACTTAAAACACACTAGGGCACATATCAGCGCAGAAGCCCTGACTACAGCTACCACCAGAGAGTCTGACTCCTCCGCATTTCTCAGGCAAAAGGCCAAACACATTTACAACACTTCAAGTGTCTGCGACACAAGAACGCCCTCTCCACTGTGAGATATGTAAATATTGCACTAATCAAAGGGTTGTGGAATCGCAAAATGCCACGGAAAGGTTATGACCTGGAGCCTGTGCTAATAGGGGAGGGAGGGAGGAAGAGGGGAAGAGTAGGAGGCGGGAGGGCTGGGGGGAGAGAGGGGCTGAGCTGTGGTGGTGGAGGTGGGAGGGAGGAGGAGTGACAGCTACCACAGGCGTTCCTCCTGCCTGAGGAGGACCTTCACATGCTGACCTCCGCCTCCTGCACTCCAACGCTCTGACAGTAATGAATAGGAAGGGGCTGTTTATGCATATCAAATGTTATTTACTCTCGCACAGTCAACTGTAGCCACAGAGGACAGAAAGAGAGCAGAGAAAAAAAAAAAAAGAATAAAAATAAAACCAGGATATTCCCAAAGACCGCCGGCTGCCTTTGGAACAATGTGGACAGGAATGCAAAGGCCTCTGTGGTACACTGAGGTTAATCTATCCATCGCAGTGGATTACATGTCATGGGTTTTTGGGGTGCTTTACATCGATTAGCTGCATTGTTTGCTAGAGGTGGGCGAAGGCCTGTCACAATGTCCGAGTTTTGCTGGACGATAGAACGTCCCAGGAATTATCGAGATAAACGATGATGTCATTTTCAGGCTGTTTTCAATAATAATAGTGGTATAAATGCAAGTATACCCATTCAAAGATATAAAAAATAATAATTTCTAGAGAATGTCTAACACTGGAACTGGAAAACATTTTAAATCTCCAAAATAAAAACACAAAACAACAATAATTAAAATGGATTATGAGGCCTCAGTAACAAAAATTGCATTTATAAAAATATTAATCTTAGTTGGGGTAAACAGGAAAAAATGGCAATTAGTACCTTAGTGCAAACTAACTATTTTGCACAAATATTTGCAGTTTTTCAAAATGCTGGATTTTCAAAATATTAAAGGGGAGCATCTCTAACAATTGCTGTCCAACTTGAAATGATCAATCTCATTTTAATTTACCATGTGATTGATTTATTGCTTATTGTCACAGGCCTACGTAGGTGGATCAATCAAAAATATCGATATCGGTATCAGCATGGAATCGACACGAGTGTGGTAAGACTGAACTTCAGGTTCCCTCTTAAAGTTTTTTTATTTTTGAATTGTAGTTTCTCAAGAATACCTCAAAAAAGATTTTGTTTCGATTTGCCCTGCAGTTTTTTTCTTGTTCGTATTTTTTATTCTTACTGTTGGTCATGATAATGTTATAAAGGTATTTTGTAGATACCTAGAAACTTTGCCCAAATTCTGTCCCAGATTCAAACAAAATCAATCAAAGAAAAAAACAAAAGAAGAACTAAATGTCAGATATATCAAACTTAAATAAAAAGTATTGGTATCGGTATCAGTATCGGGGATACTAACTAATTATTTACTTGGTATCAATATCAAAATATACATCATGGCAAGCCTCTCCTGTATCACACAATTTTATTATCATACAAATGAAAACCAGAGCAGTGTTTTCAGAACCAAACTCAACAATGAGCTCTTGATATCTACACAGTCATTATTCCAACTGTCTCCACCACCACCAGGCTGAAAGTCTATATCCAGCCACAGAATCTAGGGGGTGGCAGGCTGTTAACATGCATTCTAGTCGTGTAACATATTTTTAAGCAGGATTAATTCTTCTCCATTGACATGATTGCTCTTAAATAGCACAAACCTTAAAAAGCCAGAGGGAACAGAAAGGAGGAAAAAAAAAAAAAAGCCTGAGCAGAATTATTCAAGGGAATGACGTTCGACTCAAGAAAATAACCTTGAGCGGGAACAATAAGGAATCAGCCGCCAGAAAACATGTGTGTTTTTTGTTTTTTTTTAACTCCCGGATGCCCGCGTGTCATCGCCGTCGGTTCACGGCTCGGCCTCATTTCCGACCGCCCCCTTTGGAGAATTAAGTTGGATCTTAAGGATGTAAATGAGAACCTATTCGGTGGCCCCCACCTTCTCTCATGTGAATCCCAGGACAGAGCATGACATTTAACATCGCCTTCACTAATTTGTGCTTAATAGCCAAAAAGTTATTAGAATTAACGTTAATGACATTTCATATGTCTCCCCCCTTTCTACATTCATTACTCCTTCTCTTCTGCTGCTAGTTAAGCAGCTAATGTCGGGGCGCCTTCCGCTCGCAGCTTAAATATCACGTTACACTTTTTTGCCAGAAATCTTTCAGTCGCCCTGTTTAGTTTTTTTTTCTCCCTTCCAATCTTTTCACTTTTCACAGCCTCTTTGCAAAGAACACAACAAGAATTAAAGTACAGGAAGGGAGGGAGGGTGGTGTAATAAAGCGTTTTAAGTTGGAAATCTATTCTGTCGGTCACACCCTTTGCACCAATTGACACGACGCGTTGAGATTAAGCCGTTTGTTGCTTGACGCCCGTTCCGTCAACCTGAGCCCCTCTTGTCGAAACAAGCACTGTCCAAGGAAAGAATGGGAGGTATTTATATACTTCCCTCTGATCTGTGCGTTAGGAAGACGAGGAGATTATTGTGTGAAACATTAACCTTTTGTTTCTATCAAAACAAGAAGCTCAGCCGGCCGGGGAGGCCCTCCTCTCTCCAGCAATTAGTGACGGTTTGCAACCTTGCTCAAGGGCGATGGGATTTTCTCGTGTGTTTCTTAGGGGAGGTCACCGAATTCCTTCGGCGGCTACAGGGATTCAAAAGGAGCACCCCAAGGTGTTACTGCGTGACTTCAATTTAACGGCAGGACAAGTCGTTGAAGAGGGAGGTAAACAAAGAGAGGGTTGCAGGATGTTAAAGTAGAAGTGCTGAATTATTTTACTGTGTGAATTGTAATTACATCACAGCCACACGGTTACCAGCTCAAGTATTCTCAACGATATTGTGCCTGTTTTTCTGTGGCAATCTGAGGGCAATTTAAATTTTAAAAACAGTAGCCCATGATCACGCACGCAAACGCCCCAATAATTAAAGCCGTTTCTGCAGGTTTCAAGCCTCAAACACTTAAAAATGTGAATTAAAACTGAAGAAGTTGTTGACTTTCTGCAAACTTTCCACAACTTCTTCAAAAGTTTTAAATGTAATCGTCTCAGTTTAAAGGTAAATATATTTGGTAACACTTTGACGAGTTGTGAATAAGACTGTCATGACACCGTCATAAACATGATATAACACCTGACATGAACATGAGTAAGTCTTTATGAATATTTATGACTTGTCATAAAGTGTCATTCAGTAAATCATGACACTTTTAATACAAAGTTGACATTCAAGATGTCTTTATGACATCTTGACATTAACCAAGAAAACATAATCTAACATAAATTTCTTATAAAAGTATTACTGATTAAACTTTAGCTTTAATAACATAAAGCTACATAATTTTTAAAGTTTAATCAATAATACTTTTATAACAAATTAATATCAGATCATGATTTCTTAGTTAATGTCAAGTTGTCATAGCAAAGACATTTTGAATAATGTCAACTTTCTATTAAAAGTGTCCTGATTTACCTAATGACACTTTATGACAACCATCATAAATATTCATGAAGACTTACTCATGTTCATGTCAGGTGTTATGTCATGTTTATGACGGTGTCATGAGAGTCTTATTCACAACCCGTCAAATAAAGTGTTACCATATATTCTCTCTCCCAAGAGTGTGAGAAAAATGTTCTCAACTCATCATCTGGGCAGAGATGTTTCGTTATGTGTGTGAAAACTATTAGTTCAAAATTTGAAGCCGCGTTGATCAAAGCTGTAACGTTGTGCCTGTCACTTATTAGTAAAGGAAGTAACTCCCAGCTGATATAAAAGTGGCTAAATGATGTCACCTAATTTGCATAAATGACAATATTTTGTTGTATTGGAGAGCAGAACTAAATTTGTTTAGAACTGGAAATTAACTATTTTACAATCATATTTCAAATTTATTTAGGTTTAGTTTTTGTGTTAACTTTTTGTTTTTATAGTTATGGTCCACTTAGGAAATGAAAATGAAAGATATTCATTTTGGACTTTTTTAGTACACAATTTACATTCATCTAGACCAAAAAGAGACAGAAGAAATGCACTAGTTATTTTCATGCTTCAATTAAACATGTTAGACTTACATCATTTGGCTCCTTTAGCATTCTGTTGAAGCGCAGTGACAAAACAAATAGTTTTATGAAACGTGTCACTTCTTCTGCACAGAAGTGTTTTGAAAAGGATCACTGCATCTTGCTACTTTATAAAGTATGCCACCAACCAGAAAAAACTGGTGTGTATTGTTCAACAGGGGCATATTATATCATAAACACTCTACAGGTGAGGAGAGGGACTCTGGAATTGACTTTTCTACATGGACCGGGCGCCCTGTGAGTGTTTCGGGAAACTGATTTCATGTAAATTCTGAAAAACATTAGGATTTATTTTTTAAGAGTTGCTAATGGGATATTTAACCACAAAATCTCTACATTGGGAACAACTGTTCCTGCTTTTCTGTTACCATGGATTTACCGAGAGTCTGGCACTTTAATTTCTCGTTGTCCTGAGCAGAACAAACTTTGTTCTTGTTTTTGTCAAGTGAACACATTTCTTCATTCTTTTGGAGCACGTACAGGTATTAATGTCTTAAAAAGCCTCAAATACATCAAGATATTTTAGTAATACAGTCAAACCAACAGAATGGTGAAACTTGCTTATTGTAAATTTTAGGTTATTTGTAAGTCACTGTTACTCAACAAGCTGTTTAGAAGGCATTGAAGTTGCAGGAAACATATTGCTGAAGTTAAGTAAGTAAACTTATAAATTATGTGGATCCTAAAAAGTTATGAATCTAACTTGCCAATAACACAAAAATGAAGGCAAGAAGGTAATTTGTTTACACAATTAGATATATGTTCCTTTTTAGTAACTGACAGGAACTAAAGACTTTATGTTTGACACGTTAAAATCAATCATGCACAACCTCAACGTTGCATTTATTTGTTTCCTCAACAGCTATTAGTTTCAGCTAATTTGCTATTGATTCAATTTGGACCTTCATGTTTTCCAGTACGTGGAGAAAAGTTCCAACACTTTTGCTGAGGTTCATTTAATATTAAATGTAAACCAGCGGTGCTAGTTGTAATCTGAGGGCAATTTAAATTTTAAAAGCAATAGCCCATGATCACGCACGCAAAAGCCTTGTTAATTAAAGCCGTTTCTGCAGGTTTAGCTGATCTTTTAGTCAGTTGTTTTGTCTCATTAAGGTCATCGACTTGAGGGTAGAGTTGAGGAACTTTTCTCAATTTTTTTTTTTTTTTTTTTTTTGTTGTTTACCGCTAAAACATGGGTGCAGTGCGAGATCAAGAAAGAGTTGGCTGTAAAAGAGAGAAATACACAGGGAAAAGAAAGTGCAGTGGGGTATTTGACAGTAGTGAAGGTGTGGATGTGGTGTGGGTTAAAAGGGGAAGAAGAGCTGGGGGTGATGGTGGGGTAATGGCGGTCGCCTGGCCGCTGACAGACAGGCCAATCTTCCGTCTGGACAGGCTCAAGAGAGATGTGTCAGTCTCTGCCGGCACCGCGGGCCAGGCGCACCCACACGCGCCTAAATGTGTATTGGCAAAGTGTCGGTGCCAATGCCATTAGCCAGCAGACTTAAATTCCCCCCTGTAATTTTCAACGGCGCTCCTCGATATTGGCACCTCTGATGGGTCGAGTATTTGAGTCCTAATTCACTTTAAATGGATGGCTGGCGGCGGTGAGCAGCCGGGCGACTTGTCATCACTCCTACGAGACAGTCAGGTCCACGCGCGTACGTTCACGAGCCTATCCACCGATGCTCACCCCAGGAAAAGCTAAGAAGCTAAGTCATGGAAATAACTGATGATGTTAATGGAAAATGTAAAAATCTGAATTTTAACTGTACAAAAACTTGTTTTTCCATAAATTACCAATTTTATTTATTTTTTTGCTTTTTTAACATTTAAAGCTGCAGTATGTAACTTATTAAGAAATATGTTTTTTGCATATTTGCTATGTCGCTACAGTTTTTTATAAAAGATAATCTGTGAAAAAACTGCCACTCAGTCAGAAACAACCAATCCGAGCCAAGAGGAGGGTTTTAGCGCTGTCAATCACTCTCGTGCTTACCCTCGCTCGCTTGCTCTTTGCTAGCTACATCTGGTTCACCACCACAGAGCCTGGCACAAATGCTAAAGCTATGCTCAGTTAGCATAGCAGCCGATGACGGCGTATAAACGGTTTTCCTAGAACGGTAAGTTATTTTTCCACCATTAGCAGCATTCAGTGACAGCACTAAGACCCTCCTCCTGGTTTTGATTAGTTGTTTTTGTTAAGAAGCAGTGAATTTTTTCGACAACAGTAATATCACTGAGAGAAAGCAGAGGAAATCTGTCTTTTCACCATTTATCTGTCTCATATTGTCACGACTTGGTGACAGTTTTAACAAATACGAAAAAAAACTAAAAACATTTTTATAAAACTTACACACTGTATCTTTAAACTGGATAAAATCAGGATATAATTTATAGATATGCATTATAAATGCAGGTTATTTGTTTATCTCTGCCTGTGTGCTCATGTCACAGTGTTACTACTAGAACTGACAACATTTAGATGATTTCTAGTTTTCTTTTCTGACAAACACAAACTTCTTACCTTACAGACATTCTTTCACAAAGTGACGTGACAGAGATATCTCTATGGTATGAAAGTAACTGAGTTAACATCAAAGGTAAAATGGCGCTGCAACTTGGAAATTATGATTCATGCTGATAAAAAAAATTGGTTTCTCTTTATGGACGAAAAACCAACTTTATCTTTGTTGTTAAGCGTCCAGCCTGCAGTTCTAATGCCGAAAACAGAAAAATGCTTCAATCAGCACAAGCAATAAACATCAACGAGTTTGTTCATAATTAATCAAATAAATATGTCTAAGTTTCAGTTTGTGCTTTCTGTTGGAATTTTTTTATAGGATGTACAGATTTTTGTTTTGTATGTTTTTATAAACTGTGTAAGAAACATAGATAAACTCACCCAAGCAAACTAGATTAAGCTAAATGTTGTGAAATGACTCTACATGCAGCCTTCATTTTGGAAATCACAACTGTCATTAAAGGGATTAGAAAATAGTGTAAAAAAGAAAAATTCAGTTTTTAATAATACCAACTTTTTTGTTTGCATTTCAAATGATATCTGGATTAACGACAGAATTTTAAAACATTTCAACAAACTTAATAGTTTCAAAGTCCACAGATTTCTTTTTAAAACTAGAAGTCGAACTATATACCGTATTTTCCGGACTATAGAGTGCACCTGATTATAAGCTGCACACAGTACATTTGTAAAGGAAAAACCATTTTGTACATACATAAGCCGCACCTGTCTATAAGCAGCATGTGCCTACATACAGACGGTACACAGAAAGAGTTTTCAAAGTTTTAGTAATATACCTTAGCTTTTCTTTCCAAACAG